>SZWC01002577.1:109502-160761 GCA_023375785.1 Penium margaritaceum | reverse complement strand
AGCGCGAGCTGCGTGTACCTCGGGCTGACGAGCGCAAAGAGCGTGGGGATGAAGGGGCAGGCGGTGCCGTAGTAGCAGTAGGGGTCACAGTTGCCGAGCCAGGCGGTGGCCTGACTGACGCCGGGGCATGTCTCGATGAGGTGCGTGGCGATGGTGCCGTAGCAGCTGCACATCGAGTTGGGGATCTTGAGAACGTCGCGCCGGTACTTGCTCATCGCAGTGAGGCACACCGACGTAAACCGGCTGCTGCACTTCCCGTCGTACGGGAGCGATGTGCATACGCGGCAAACGTCCTTGATGTTGCGGATGGGGCCGATGGGCGCCATAGGGATGGAGGGGGGAAGGGGGGGCAGCGTGGCGTACACGTCGGGCGGAGCGACGAAGCCGGGCGGCGCCTTGCCGAGGGTGGGGGCGATTGGCACGGTGAGGGGGTTGTAGGGCGGGACCAGGCGTTCGCCCGGCGGGTAGTCCACCTTGGGAGGCTTGGGACTCTTCTTTTTCTTGCTGCTCAGGGCCAGCACCTGTGCAGTCACCTTCTTGTCCTTCGTGCCTGTCGAGTCCGTCTCCCCATCGGAACTAGGTTCCCCGTCCGAGCTGTCCTCATCCCCATTCTCCTCATCCTTGCTGTCCTCCTCATCCTTGCTGTCCTTCTCCTCATCCTTGCTGTCCTTCTCCTCATCCTTGCTGTCCTTCTCCTCATCCTTGCTGTCCTTCTCCTCATCCTTGCTGTCCTTCTCCTCATCCTTGCTGTCCTTATCCTCATCCTTGCTGTCCTTCTCATCCTTGCTGTCCTTCTCCTCATCCTTGCTGTCCTTCTCCTCATCCTTGCTGTCATTCTCTTCATCCTTGCTGTCATTCTCTTCATCCTTGCTGTCCTTTTTCTTCTTGTCCTTCTCTTTATCGTCGTCGTCGTCGTCGTCATCCGACTTGTCCTTGCCATCGTCGTCGTCGTCGTTATCCGACTTGTCCTTGCCGTCGTCGTCTTCGTCATCTGACTTGTCCTTGCCGTCGTCGTCGTCGTCGTCATCGTCGTCATCCGACTTGTCGTTGCCGGCGTCGTCGCCGTCGCCATCGTCTTTCTTAGACGAGTCTGACTCTTTGGAGTTGTCACTGTCGCCCGAGTCGGCCTCCTTGGGAGAATTGTCCTTCTTCTTGTCCTTGTCGTCGTCGGCCCTCACGAGCGGCGCAGTGACGAGCGCGGCCACCAACAGCACAACCAGCAGCCACAATGCGGGGGAGAGCCCTGCTCGCCTTCTGCCCGCCATGCTGACGAGTGTGGGAGGGTGATGCGGCAGCAGAGCACACAGTTCCAGACAGATGGCGGTGGCCAGGTGGGACAAGCGTAGGGGATTGGTGCGAGACAGAAGGATGGGGACGAGGACGGACTTTCACTCCACTGAAGCTGAACCAGCGACTGTGCAAATGACAGTGGTGGGGAGGTGTCGGGATCGAAGGAGAGGATGAGGAGCAGGCGAAGGACTGACGGCGGGAGGGTGGCGCAAGGGACAGCGCGTTCGTCGGGAAGCCGTCGGCAGCGGTGGCCCCGTGATGGTCGCCGGCGGGATGGCTGAGCTGACGGCCGGTGTAGCTTGGAGGGCGTTTGGAGGCGACGGCGTGGTCTCGCTCAACGTTCCACCGACCGGCGAGCGGAGGTGGTTTCTCTCTCTGCCTTGGATACGCCGGTGCTTTGGCGGGGGCTCTGGCGGCCGGGTGGCGGGAAGAGAGAGGGATCCACGGGCGTCCGAACCTTGGGCAACGGGAATGCCGTCTCCCCCGACCACGGTCGCGAGGGTTTGTCATTTTGAGGTTTGCGAGCGGTTCGCGACACCGTCGGAACGAGGGAAGGGAGAATGTGTAAGAGAACCAAAGGAAACCACGTTCGCAACGGCGGTGCAGCGCCGGCGCACCGCGTGACGCCGCAACCTGACAACAGGGCTAGTCCGGCGACGATGTGGTTCGCGACGGAGAATGTCGTTTGTCTCTGCATTTGCGATAGGTTCAATCTGGCTTCAAGCAGGTAACGAATGAAGCTCTCATTGAACAGAGCATAAAACATATGTACAGTAGGGTTTCTTGAAGAAACTTTGTTTTAGTGACCGCTTTAGTGGCTCACGTCGGTGCATTGTGCTTCTGACACCGCTGTCGTCGTCGTTTCGTGAGCGGACAATTGACGGCCGATCACGGCTCGGCTGCACAACTTGAACAACGACGCACAGGTCACGGGCGTCTGACACCACCGGATCGCAGACAAACAAAAACGGTGATGGTCAACAGGGAAATTGAAAACTTCATCGGGTGATGAACACGCTGGTCAAGCTTTTTTCCGACAGCGGCATCATTCCAGGATGCCCATCATGTAAGAACCCGAATGCCAGAATGCTGAAACACCTTAAAAGTCATGCAAAAACCCCCATAAATGTACTACAAAACGATTTAAGACATTTTTTACAGAATCATAAATTATTATAACTTAGGAAGAGGGGTAAAACTTTGTGTAATTCAAAGTGTTTGTTGAAACTTGAGCATATGCGGAACCATTGGCTAAAAAAACGTTTATTTTATGGTAATTAAAACAATAAATTAATATAAATCAATTAAAAACAACAATTTGGAATACATGAAGTATTTAGAGTAACTCGTGCGACGCCATGTCATGTCGTGGCTGCTTCAAGTCAATGCACATTTAACACTTATTGAATCAGTGACATATTTGGTTCCCTAAACATCTACGTCAATTCCAATATTGATGCTGGTAAGAACTCTACTAGTTTTTTGCTTCCTTCTTCAACATGTTGTGAAGACATCTAGTGCACCTCCAGTAGACCGCAGAAAGCTAAAAAAATCCATGCTTAAGTGAGCCAGAAAAATCAAAACACTCGCCTAAGGTCGTGTGGTTCTCAGCCTGGGAACAATCCATACCCCTCCCCCCCCCGCCCCCCCCCCTTGTTGCTATTGTTGGTTTGTGTGGCTTCCACCGATAACGAGCGACGACGCGTTGATTATTCGTATATCCAGTACTAGTGGTACAGAGTAGTGTTACTAGAGAGCACGACGACATGATCCATGATGCAGACGCAGCTGGCGCCAGGGCACTAACGAGTGGTGGCTCCGTGCACTAGCAGCTGCCAGACAACTGCCACCACACCTTGCGTGCTTGCCAGGATCCTTTCCGGTTTTTCTACATACGCTAAAGTTCTCTAGGTGCACTGACTCTTGAGCCCCATTTGCATGTTTTGCATTGTCTGTCCACCGATCGATGCCGGACTTGAGCATGTGACCAGTTGTACCGTCTAGCTCAAGATTCTGCATGTCTAAGCTCACACGGTGGTGCGTTTGGATACCTATGCACAGGTTTATGGCCAACACAGTGGTCTTGGGCCAGTTTTAGGACAAACTCACACTGCACGTGCGTCACTTGTTGGTTTTCCTGCATCTCTTATTATCCTCTTTTGTGTCCTCCCGGCTCGTATACATCGGCATGCAGATGCCTGGCGGCGAGACTCAACGCCGCTGGAATGTCGTTTGGTGGAGCCGATGCACGCTCAGGCCTACTCGCAGTTCGCTGGAGCCTCCTCCCTCCGGCGACGTGCTGAGCTCCATCCGCAGGCCTACTCAACAGTTGGGCTGCCGGCGGGAACTACCATTCCACATGTTGTGTACATACACCCATCGCTATTTCTGGTTGTGCCATTGGGTCTGTAGCGTCATGCTCTTGAGAAAGTGCGTAGAAGCTTCCTAGCAACACAGCCGCTGACCACGCGTCAGTGCCTGATCAGACGGTGACGACACTCACAAGTCGTACACACAATGGCAAGGGTCTGGCTAGGAGACACAAGGCACAGTGTCAGAATGCTTCAATATGGCATATGCAGAGAGAAATGACAAATGACAGGTCCATGGCATAAATACATGCCGCGGCGCACGGCGGGTGTCGCACGCGGCAGTCCAAAAGCTATCCTAAAACCGGCCCAAAACCACTGTTTTGGCCGTAACTCTGCGCACAAATGTCTGAATGCTAAGCCGTCTAAACCCAGATGTGCAGAATCAAAAGACGGACGCTACGACTTGTCACATGCATGCATCCATCGACAGACAGAGGACATACAACAAAAAAGCATGCAAAAATGCCTCATGGCCAGTCCGCCGAAAGACGCCTGCAAGACGTAGAAAACACAACAAAGAGTCTCGGTGGCATCTGGGGCTCTGGAAAAGTGGTTGGTCAACCCCAAGCTCGTAGTCCGTCGCCTGTCGTCACCCTGGTGGCACCAGGGCCGCCTGCCTCAGGGATCTGCACGAGTATGGACACGGCCGAGTGGTCACAGTAAACTGTACAGGAACGGCACAAAGCACAACACTCCCCCATGACCCGATGGTACGCATGTCCATACGCGTGCAGTACTGGTACAACCACAATAGTGGGTGACATAGACATATGAGACGCAGATGCACACCCCACACTCAACCACTCTCATGCACGGGGCAAAGCCCGACAAAACGAATGGCCACCAGGAACTTTCCGCGGGCAAGTGCCTTCGTCAAGAAATCAGCACGCTGCAAGTCAGTGCCAACCCACATGATGGAGACCACGCGTCGCTCCACCAGATCACGAACGAAGTGATGCTCAACCGCAGTGTGCTTTGTGCGAGCATGAAAAACACCAGAGTTCTCCGCAATGGTGAGAGCACTCTGGTTGTCGCAACGCAGCACAATGGCGGGTACTGACTGCCCAAACTCAAGAAACAAGCGCTGCAGCCATATCGCCTCAGCAGCCCCTGCGCCCAAAGCCACATACTGTGCCTCCGACGAGCTACATACGATGCAGCCATGCTTCCCGCTTCGCCAAGACAAAGCGGTACCACCGAGCAGAAACACGTAGCCAGTGCGACTGCGCCCGTCAGGGCTCCAAGCCCAGTCGCTGTCAGTGTAGCCGTCAAGGACCACCGAACACTGCCGACGAAAGCAGAGTCCGAGATACGGCGTGGAGACCACGTACCGTACCACTCACACAGCCGCGTGGAGAGCTCTCGCACGTGGAGCCTGCGAGAACTGAGCGAGGAGGTTGACGGCGAACGCAATGTCGGGACGCGTGGTAGTGGCCAGGTACATCAGAGATCCGATAAGACGGAGGTACAAGGTCACGTCCACTGTCTCCCCCAGCTGTGTAGGGTCATCTACCTTCACGGCATCCTGCCCATCAGGTGTGAGGGGTGTGGAAGCGGTGGACACTGCACCAAGGAGATCGCTAAAGCGCTCCCCCACGACTCGCGCGTATCGGACCTGATGCAGCAACAGTGTCCGATGTCTGCGATCTCGCACGATCTCCATACCAAGAAACACCGATGCAGGACCGAGGTCCTTCATCTTGTAGGCGGTCTGCAGGACAGCCTTGGCCTCCATCACGACCTCCAGAGACGGAGACGCAATCAGAAGGTCATCAACATAGACCGGGATGGCGGTGAAACGCTCGGGTGTCGTTAGGATGAAGAGTGAGGGGTCAGCCTCACTCTGTACGCATCCTACGCGAGTCAAGGTGCCAGTGATCTCCCGGTTCCAACACCGTGGAGACTGCTTGAGGCCGTACAAGGACTTGCGCAAGCGCCAGACCTTGTCACCGTCCTCAAAGCCTGATGGCTGAGCCACGTAGATCTCCTCATCCAGAGTGCCATGGAGGAACGCGTTGTTGACATCCATTTGGTGTAGTTCCCAGTCGTGCTGAGCCACTACACCGAAGAGAGCTCGAGCTAAGATCGTGCGGCCGACAGGGGCAAAGGTGTTAGTGTAATCAACTCCCTTAATCTGAGAGAACCCCTTGACGACTAAGCGAGCCTTGTAGCATTCCAGTGAGCCATCCGGCTTCACTTTCTTGCGAAAGACCCACTTGACCTGAATCGCCTTCCTCCCAGGGGGAAGGTCGACCAGCTCGTAGACTCTGTGCTCTCGGATAGCGTGAAGCTCATCCTCGCAAGGAGCTCGCCAGGCATCAGCATCCTGCGATGAGAAAGCCTCCCTCAATGTGCCCGGGTCAGGCGCCATAGAGGGGGAACTCTGCGTGGCAAGTGCACACGCCTCAGTGTCAGGCCTGACGGCCACGAGATCAGCTGCTGCGTCACAGGCGATATGGAACTCGCGAGTAACCAGGTCGTGCCCTATGGGGCACGCTGGGTGTACCTCTGAAAGCTCAGTGCGGACACTCAGGCCTCAGGCCTTTGTGCGTGGATCACCGCTCGCGATGCTGCGAGAGGAACGCTTGGGTTCGAGACCCGACGCTCACTGAGCTCCTGAGTCGAGTGGTCGAAGACGACCACCGGGCTCACGGGAGTAACCGGAGGTCGAGGGGCGCACCTCAGGCTCAGGAACAGGTACAACCACAGGGACAGGTACGACCACAGCTGGTGAGGGCTGAGACGAGGCAGCCGGAGATGCCGTGCGAAGGGATGCGTGTGTGGGGGACACAGAGCTGGGGGTGACAGCGGGCAAGGCTGGCCCGGACACTGAGACAGGAGTGTTAGCCGACGTAGGGACAGGAGTGGGCTGGGCTGGGTCAGACGCCGGAGCAGGGGTGCTAGTAGACACAGGTGGTGATGCAGGAGGAGGCGTGAGAGCAGCGGTACCTGTGGGGTGTGAAACAGGCTGAACAGGCGGGATCTCTGGACCAACGGCAATGATAGCCGGATCATCAAGTGCTGGAGATTGAGAGGGGACTCGAGCGGACACATCAGCCTGACGAGAAATGGTCGCTGGAGGAGAAGTCTCCCCCATCCGCCGAGGACCCTCACAGGAAGGGACATGAGCTGTAGAGAGGGCTGTGATCGAAGTCAGATCACGGTATGTGAGTGACTAAAAAAACAGTGCGTCACGGGACTCAATGACACGACGGCGAGTGGGGTCCCAAAAGCGCCAGGCCTTCGACCGCGGGGAGATGCCGATGAAGGCACACAAGCGACCCCGAGGGGAGACCTTGGACCCTTGCTGGTCCTCGGTGTACCACACGGAGGCCAGGGAACCCCAGACGCGTGCGAGATGAAGATCAGCACGGTGGCCAAACCAGAGCTTGTACGGTGTAACATGATCTGGAAGCGGACCATGCGGGAGGCGGTTCCAGACCCAAGTCATGTAGGCGAAGCCCTCGAAGGCGAAGGACTCCGGGAGACCGCACTGAGATCGCATGGCGCGGACCGCATCCTCCATGGTGCGGTTCCAGCGCTCAGATACACCGTTCTGCTGTGGGGTAGCAGGAGCGGAGACTTGGTGAAAAATGCCGTGCTCAGCAAAGAAGGAGTCCATGTCACCGAGGAACTCGCCGCCGCGATCCGAGCGAAAGGTATGTAGCGTGTGGAGAGACTGACGCTCAGCCATCACGAGCCAGAGCCGAACAGCAAGGGTGGCGTTGCTCTTCTAACGCAGAGTGTAGACCCACCGCATCCGGGTGAAGTCATCAGTCAACGTCAGAACATACCGACCCCTCTCGGACAGGGACTCGACCGGGAGAGGACCGAGCAGGTCCGAGTGGACCAACTCGAGGGGCCTCAGCGCTCAGGAATGCGAATCAGGATAAGTGCACCGGTGCATCTTTCCCTGAGCGCAAAAAAGGCAGTCGGTCTTGGGTGGCTTCTCGAAAGAAGCCACGTCAAGGCCAAGAGCGGGCTGTGTCCGTATGAGCTTTGACATAGTGTAGGAGCACACGTGTCACAGACGTTGGTGAAGCAACCTCTGGTGTTCTGGGGATAGAACACCAATGACAAAAGCACGACCGGAGGAAGGGGGAGAGCAAGGGGAGGATGGCCGAGCAATGCGGTACAAATCATCTACGACTGAAGCACGCAAGACAATGCTACGGGTGTCAAGAGCAGTCAACGTCGCTGAATCAGCGGTATGCTCAACGGAGAGACCCATCAGAGTGCAGGCACGTACAGACAACAGACTGAGCTCAAGATCAGGCACAAACAGCACGTCAGAGAGATACAGGGGGCCTGACAGACCATCAAAGCATACAACCCCAACACCGTGGACCGGTAAGGACTGACCAGAGCCTGTACGAACAGAACAGACAGTCGTGACAGGACCAAGTACCACAAAGTCACTACGACGACACGTCATGTGGTGGGTGGCACCGGAATCGATGATCCAAGTGCCACCGGAGTCACGACTGGTGGACGTCACTGTACAACGAGCAATGGAACACTCGGCATCAGAGGGACGCTGAGCCGTTAGTGGGAAGGAACGGCGTACATCACGAAGGTGAGACTCATGAATTTAGACAGTGCAGTCAGGCCCATCATCATCACATGCGGACTGTGCTCCCCCACACGTGTCATCACGAGTCATGAGGACGGACGAACAAGCAGTCTGTGACCCACTCGACGATGACAATACACTCTCACCTCCTTGAAAGCGAAGCGCCAGAAGATGACGAAGCTCGGCGATGGTGCGGTCGCGTGGGTCTGGATCACTGCTGCTCGCTGGTGAGGACGTAGGAACAGCTACAGTCATGGTCGCCGCGCGTCTAGAGGAGTGTGCGGGCGACGTGCCGGACGCAGTGCCAGAAGCATGGGCAGCGTGAAGACCAAGAGTGATGCGCGCCCAGTCAAGCGGCTGCAGGCACTCGGTGTAGCGATGGGCGCCTCCACAGTTATAGCAGTGCACGGAACGACCACTGCTACCACTGGATGACGGCTGCTGCTGACCCGATCCGCGCCTCCTATTCTTCTTCTTCCGCTGGGCAGCTGCTGCAACGCCCTGCGTCTGCGTGGGTGTAGATGGGGTTGCAGAGGAGGAGGAAGATGAGGTAGTGATGGAGGTGGATGAGGGTGACTGCAGGAGGGAAGATGGTGGTGATGCGATGACTGCTGCAGCGAGGGAAGTCTCCTGATGCGCTAATGCTGCCTCGCGGGCCGATGTCACCTGGAGGAAAAGCTGATGCGCCTAGGGGAGCAACTACAGAGTGGCTGAGAAAGGCAGCGTTACTGTACCGTGTGAAGATTTCGGTGTACTCCAGGCGAACTCCGAGCATGATCGTCCGAAGCGCCCACAATTGTGTGCCCCCTGAGGTCCCCAGACGCGTGTAGATACGCATGGCGCGTCACCAATAGTCCGCCGCAGACTCCGCTGGCCCTTGACGGAGCGAGTGGAAAGCACGAATGTGTGACGTACGCGTGGCGTGCGTCTCCGCGACCAGTAGGGACAACGCCAGATCCCAGCCTCCACGAGGATCAGCTCCGGTGCCTGTGCCAGCTTTGTCGAGGAAGGGGCGGAAGTCGACGACAGTCTCGCGTGGCATGGTATAGAGAAGTCCGCGCATGGCCCGGGCTGCTGTCAGCGCCTGTGCTGGATGTGTAGACTGGTATGGGCTGTGGTAGTAAGGCCACACTCCCTCGGAAGTGGCCCACACCTGAAACAGGATCTCCCAGCAGTCGAAGCCATCCTCGCTGATGTATCGTGGAGGTGGTGCCTCAAAGTCCTTTGCTTGCCGCTCCGTGGGGAGAGCAACCGCNTGTGCCAGCCTCGCCGAGGAAGGGGCGGAAGTCGACGACAGTCTCGCGTGGCATGGTATAGAGAAGTCCGCGCATGGCCCGGGCTGCTGTCAGCGCCTGTGCTGGATGTGTAGACTGGTATGGGCTGTGGTAGTAAGGCCACACTCCCTCGGAAGTGGCCCACACCTGAAACAGGATCTCCCAGCAGTCGAAGCCATCCTCGCTGATGTATCGTGGAGGTGGTGCCTCAAAGTCCTTTGCTTGCCGCTCCGTGGGGAGAGCAACCGCAGGCTGAGGAGGGCGAAAGACGGGAAAAACTCCTGGGAGAGGGTGATCACCGAGGAAGTCAGGTGACGATCGTATCGGGGACACGGGTGGAGGTCGGGTACCCGTCTGCAGTTGATGGAGGTGCTCCTGTAAAAGATGAATCTCCTGCTCCTGGGAGTCATCCTTGAAGCCTGGCATGAATGGCTCGTCATCAAGGAGGTCAGCAGCTGGTGGAGAAACCACAGCAGGAGGTGAAGCAGGCGAAGCACATGTCACGGGCACCTGGGCCGAGTGCTGGGTAGAGGCCGCAATGCCGGCAGCTCCCTCAGAAATCCGCGAAGGAGCCGTGGACTGAGAACGCAGCAGCTCAGTTAGCGTGCGGATCGCGTTAGTCTGCTCTCGCTGCAGACGATGCAGCTCATCCTGCTGGCTGCGCAGGTCCGCAATGGCCTGCGAGCGAGGGCTCAATACCCCTGAAGAAGAGGAGAAGGGACGTCCTTGTCGTCGGGCGAACTCATGTCGCCGCTCACTATGGGACGACATGTCAAGTTTGTCGGATTTCAAAACCGTCTGTGTTTCTCGAAGAGTTGAAACGCTGGCAACGTTTGACATTCTGGGTGGAAATTTGGCTAAGTGTAATGCTGACGTCAGCAAGTGGTTGCTGACGTCAGCACGACCTGATGACGTCAGCAATCAACAATGCCGACGTCAGCTCGTCCCCTCCATTTTTAATTTTTTCACGGTTCTGCGCGAGTGTGGAGCCGCTTCGCGGTGGCGTGCGGCAGCTCCGCGGAAGCTGCGCAGCAGCTTCCGCGCAGCTGCTGCTGCAGCTGTGCTGTCAGCTGTACCAGCAGCTACGTAGCTGCGTGTGCAGCGGTGGCAGCAGCGGCTGCGCTACTGCTGTTGCGCGCTGCAGCTGCTACAAGCTGCCGCCGCCGCGCGTTGCTGCTGCTGCCACTGCTGCTGCTGCCACTGTTGCTGCTGCTCTGCTGTGACCGCTGCGACTACAGCTGCTGCTATTGTGTTGCTGCCGCCGGTGTCGCTGCTGCGCTGCTGCTGCTGTTGCTGCTGCTGCTGCGCTGCTGCTGCTGCCGCTGCTACCACGCTGCTGCTGCGGCCGCTGCTGCTACGGCCGCTGCTACCGCCACGTCTGCTAGTGTTGCTCTTTTACTACGGCTGTGGGAGGGCGGCTGCACGCGCTGCAGCCGCCACGCACCTCTACGTGGCGGTACACGCCGCTGCTGCTGCCTCTGCAGCTGCGATCTCACGTGGTGGGTGGAGTGTGTTGACGGCGACCGGCCGTCTCCAATAGACCCCAGGAACTCTGCTGTAGCGGTGACTCTCACTGTTGCTGCTCTGCTACGTCTCTCTTGCACAGCTCAGTGAGAACTGTCTCACTACTCTGATACCATGAGAAAGTACGTAGAAGCTTCCTAGCAACACAGCCGTTGACCAGGTGTCAGTGCCTGATCAGACGGTGACGACAGTCACAGGTCGTACACACAACGGCAAGGGTGTGGCTAGGAGACACAAGGCACAGTGTCAAAATGCTTCAATATAGCATATGCAGAGAGAAATGATAAATGACAGGTCCATGGCATAAATACCTGCCGCGGCGCACGGCGGGTGTCGCACGCGACAGTCCAAAAGCTGTCCTAAAACCGGCCCAAAACCACTGTTTTGGCCGTAACTCTGCGCACACATGTCCGAATGCTAAGCCGTCTGAACCTAGACGTGCAGAATGAAAAGACGGACGCTACGACTGGTCACATGCATGCATCCATTGACAGAAAGAGGACATACAATGAAAAAACATGTGAATAGGCCTCATGGCCAGTCCGCCAAAAGACGCCTGCAAGACGTAGAAAACACAGCAAAGAGTCCCGGTGGCATCTGGGGCTCTGGAACAGTGGTTGGTCAGCCCCAAGCTGGTAGTCCGTCGCCTGTCGTCACGCTGGTGTCACCAGGGCCGCCTGCCTCAGAGATCTGCACGAGTATGGACACGGCCGAGTGGTCACAGTAAACTATACAGGAACGACACAAAGCACAACAGCTCTGCCTAGGGTCCATGTCTCTTGCTGTGTGGCAGTGTTTGGCACCATTGACTGTCGTAGGCACTGCCTGGGTTCGGGAAACGATTTACTCTTTGCTGTTGTTTTTCTAGCTGGTTCTGACCGCACGACTGCGTTTGCAAGGTCGGTATCATGGTATGGTTTACTTTTGAGGCAAAACGGACGACGCCCAGGTTTTGGGCTGTCGGGCGTCTGGTAGTGCTCATCGTGAAAATCAGTGCTGTGTGGCACTGTTTTTTTACTCTTTGCTGTTGTTTTTCTAGCTGGTTCTGACCGCACGACTGCGTTTGCAAGGTCGGTATTATGGTATGGTCCACTTTTGAGGCAACACGGACGACGCCCAGGTTTTGGGCTGTCGGGCGTCTGGTAGTGCTCATCGCGAAAACCCTGCTTGTTGGTTTGTGTGGCTTCCACCCGTCACGACCAACGCTGATGGATTACCCATCTATCCACATTGGGGGTATATGGTGGAGGAGAGCGTGACAGCACGACAGGCCTTCGGAGTGTCCCGAGACTTCTCCAGCACGTACGATAGCGCCGGCGAGACGCGATCGATGCGTTCTGGTAGCCCTGTGTGTGATATTGTATATATAGCTTACTGTGACCTCTTGGCTCACGTCCATTGCCTTGCAGACTCCTGATGAGGTGGAGGGCACATAAGACTGGGGGAGCTGATGCGAGCCCGGCAAAGAGCGTGTGCATCACTTGCAGAATGGCGATATCGTTGTCTTCTCCACCCTTGCTCGCTTTGTTTCCAACGGTAGAGCCCCCACTCTACTCTGCTCTGTCACACTAGGTGACCTACATTAGTCTTACCCGTGTCGTGCTGCTAATTATGACTGGCATAGACGAATCCAAAACTCGAGACTGGAATCGTGTGCTTTCTCGTTTTTGGTTTCGAGTGGCTTATTAGCGAGTCTCACCCGTAGGAACACCACTCTTGTTGTTTTTCACAACAACTCCACGCACACGCCACCATTGCTCCTCCCATTTGTCCCTGTCTGTCCACACTTTCGTGGGTAACGCATAGACATGGGGGAACAAGTATAGCGTGTGACTGTTTTGGTATCAGAGCATGACGAGCCAAAACGCGTCCCACCGCGCGAGAGGAGCGCAACACGGTTCTGGGCGAATCCGCTAATCAGCAGCCGTAGCAACTGCCGAGCCAAGCAGCAGCTCCGCGGAGGAGCAGCGGCAGCAGCAGCAAAGCAGCACAGGAGCGAGCGGCAGCGCCTGCAAATAGCTGCGGAAGCAGGCTGTAGCCGTAGTGACGGCTGTGTTGCCGTAGCACACGTGGCAGCTGCACAGAGCAACAGCCACAGCGGCGGCAGCGTGCAGAAGCAAGCGGTAATCGCCGCTAGCGGCTACGGCATTGGGTAGCAGCCGCAGTGACGGTTGCACAGCCGTTGTGACAGTTACGCAGCCACAGCACAGGCTGTAGCCACGTGGAGTAGCAGCTGTAGTGGCGGATGTGTGCAGCAGCGAGCAGCAACGGCTGCCATAGGCTGCATGACTGTGCAGCAGCGGTCGGTGTGAGGACGACTACTGCACAACCCAGCATCTACAACGGTGGCAGCGTATAGTAGCAGTAGTAGCAGCAGCAACGAGGGCAGCAGCAGTAGCAGCAGCGAGGACAGCAGCAATGGCACTTTGCCGTCAGATCTGCCCTCCGGTATTCCCCTCCCCCTGCTGGCTGGGTTCCCCTCTACTCCTGGGCTGGGTGGGGGTGGTTCAGGTACAACGGTGGTCCCCAACAGCCCCTCCCAGATTTCCCACGCCCACTGGGGCAGGGGAAACGCTGCTGATTTTTTTTCGGCAGCGTGGGAGGGGTCTATTGGCGGTTTCCAGGCTGAAAAAGGCCTCGACACTGGTCCCACGCCCATTGGGGCAGGGTAAACGCTGCCAAATTTTTTCGGCAGCGGCTGTCACCCAACAAGAGTCCCAGCGGCATCAAAACGCAATTCTGTCATTCCACCAGGCTCCATGCGAAAGGACGCACCTGCCGGAGTCGGCAGTTTCAACTCCACTACGGATGCTGGCGCTGCCGCCTCTGGCGTGGCTTGCGGCACACCGGTTGTGACACAGGAGGAATCCCCATCTAGTCCAAGCTCGCTGGCACGTGGCCTACGCGAGCTGCGTGAGAAGCAGGCTCAGCAGGCTGAACAGATGGCCAAGCAAGTGGCTGATCTGTTCAAGCTATTTCGGGATGCTGTCCAGCTACAACAGTAGCATCAGCAGCAGTAGCAGCAGCGGCAGTAGGAGCAGTAGCAGTAGCAGCAGCAGCAGGAGCAACAGCAACAACTACTCCGTGACGCTGTGCACAAGGGCAAGATGACTGTGGAGAGTGCGGTTGCATCTGACGTCGATGCGGCTCTAGGAGCATTCGATGTTTAACCATCCGATAACCTTCCCGAGTCGGACTCAGACGCCAGTGACGAGGAAGGCATGCTACGCTTGCGTCTCGCACAGTTGGAAAAACGTTGTCAGACCCGCTCGGCTCGCCGATCAGCACCGAGCGGCGGCGCAGGTCCAAGCGACACACTGAGGGTCACCACGAACCCAGCCTCCTTAGAGGACCAGCTACTCCGCCTGAGCCTCAGATTGTAGGAAGATCCCCTGTCTCTATCACTCGAGCAAGCCGTCCCGACAGCCCTGCCAACGGCGAAGCCTCCGAACTGGTTCGAGACAGACCCTCTCGCCTACCGGCAGGAGGACAGCTACACCACTTGGGAGCCACGATTCCGCATGTGGGCAGTCAGCAAGGGGGTGTATCCATACTACACCAGCCCGTATCAGACTGCGGACCCCCAACAGATGACGACCGCCGCTCGAGCTGCCTATGGTCTCCTTAAGGCGGTCCCAGAAGAGTACACCCTCGACTTTGAACCCTTCCTTGGCGATCCTGGCACCGGCAGTGGGGCGGATCCCCGTGGTGCCTGGAAGCTGGCAACCACCCTTTTCGAAGGCGCGACCATGGCCACTACCTCACAGCGCCTCTCGGACTTCAACTCTCTGTGCCAGGGTGCACATGAGGCTCCTGCCGACTACTGGCGGCGAGCGATGCGACTGTACAGGGCCCTTGGGAAGAATGGGCCAGGGCAACTCATGGCATTCAACAACATCCGGCTCGGTGTTGGGCGCGATTACGCAAAAGTCTTCGACAACTTCAGCCTAAAAAGTCTTCAGGAGATGGCTGACAGAGGCTTGTTACTGTCCTGGGCCACTGAGCACTTTCTGCACGTGGCAGTAGTTGGGTAGCGAATGACGCTCGTCATGGTGCGTCAGCCGCAGATGTCACAGCAGGCCAGGTAGCATGCATTATGCCCCCCTCCTCCCGCTAGTCATCACAGCCGACAGCGACAACTGCAGCAGCAAATGGTATAGCTACTGCAATCCAGGGGGAAAAGGGAAGGAGCAACAGGTGGGGAGGCAAGGAGGGCAAGGGATAGGAGAGTGCAAAGCCGTCTCAGGGGTGACAGTTGGAGTGCTACAACTGTGGAGGAGCGCACTGCTACAATGAGTGCAAGCTTCCCAAAAACTGGACGTAAATTGCGTAAGGCCTACAGAAAGCGTTTGAATAGCATGAGCACGCAGTCGCGCACTCCATAGCAGCAACTGACGTGGCACCCACAACAGTAGCGGATGTAGCCGCTGACGATGCCGGCGACCTGTCACCTCTAGAGCAGCAGCTGGCGACGCAGGCCCGTGACATCGCCGAGCTTCGCCAGCTCCTACGACTCTCCACTCAGGGAGGTGCGAGTGCATTGAATGAGCCGAGGGGTCTCACCGCTGGGTCTGTCGAGTCTGTGTCGTGTAGTCGAGATGGTGGCGGTGGAGCACAGTGTGCTGTTGAGTCTGTAGAGTCGTTTGTTGCACGTGATGATGCTGGTTTGTCCGCTGTCTTTGCCGTAGCCTGCACAAGTCACGACGACTTGTCATGGCTTGATGCGTTGCAAGCACGTGTCGCCTCCGCACCTCAACAGTCATCTGCCAAGCCACCCCTGTCTATGGCGTGCACTGTCGGACGCTGTTCTGTCACCTTGCCAGAGCGTGTGACGGATGCCACCTGGATCCTAGATTCAGGTGCCACTCATCACATGACATGTCGTTGCCGTGATTTTGTTGTGCCCGGTCCTGTTGGCTCTGTGCGGTCTGTGCGGACAGCTGCTGGGCATGAGGTGCCTGTCCAGGGTGAGGGTGTGGTGCAATTCCATGGTCCGTTAGGGCCAATCTACATTTCCAACGTGCTGTATGTGCCTGATCTAGAACTCAGCCTGTTGTCTGGACGTGTGTGCACGCGGATGGGTCTCAGCGTCGCATTCACTAGTGAGGATGCTACTGTCTCTGTCTATGCAACTGCTGAAGTAGTGCTTCGTGGCAAGGCGGTTGGAGACTTGTACCACGTCTCTGACTGCCCCACGTCCTCCCCCGTCACGACATCCCCTGCAGCGCGGGTGTTCGTGACGGGCACTCTGTCGCCTGAGGACCAGCGCCTACTTCACAGACGCTTGTGTCATGTCCATCTGGATGCTGTCTATCGTCTGATTTGCACACAACCTGCGCTCGGTCTTGACGCGGCGTACTTTGAGGCGTCGCCTAAAACCGATTACCTGTAGTGCGCTCAAGGTAAAATGCACCGGGCCACGTACCCTCTGTCTGAATCACGGGCTCTAAAGCCCCTCGAGTTGGTTCACTCTGATCTCCTGGGACCCCTCCCCGTGGAGTTCCAGGATGACAGAGGGTGATACGTCCTGACGATCACGGACGACTTCACCCGCATGCGGTGGATCTTTAGCTTGAATCTGAAAAGGAATGCTACACTCGTCGTGCGCACATGGCTCGTTATGGCCGAATGTCAATCCGGCCATGCCCTCCAATACATCCGCTCTGATCGGGGTGGTGAATTCATGGGTGACCTATACCGGTACTTCGCCGAAGTGGGGGTGTTTCATAACCTCTCCGCCCTCGCCACACCCCAGTAGAATGGCGTGTCTGAGCGCTGGAACCGCACCATGGAGGATGCGGTTCACTCGATGCGGGTGGATAGCAGCATGCCGGAAGCATTCGCTTTCGAGGGCATGGCATACATGACATGGGTCTGGAACCGGATCCCTCATGGCCTCCTCCCCAACACACACACACACACCCCGTACCAATTGTGGTACGGGCGCCGTGCCGACCTCTGGTTGGCGCGTGTATGGGGATCTCTTGCTTGCGTCTGGTTTACACTAGACCAACAAGGGACCAAGTTTCCCCCCCGCGGTAGCGTCTATCCGTTCGTGGGCGTGGCCCTGTCTTCAAGGCTTGGCGCTTCTGGGACCCCAGTTGGTGACGCATTGTTGAGTCTCAAGACGCGCTCTTCTTTGAGCGTCTCTCCTTTCGTGACCTACCGGTCAGTGGCACTCCGCAGTCGCATTCCCCTGGTTGTGGTGCGGTCCCTCGCGCGAGGGAGGGTGGGCTGACCGATGCCGCTGCCCCGGTCACCCTGGGCGCTACTAGTCCGTCCCACCCGCCAGCTGGCTCACCTGCGATGTCCATACCACCTGTGCTGCCTACGCCGCCTCTTCCTCCAGCGGCTCCTGTGGCGTCGGCTCCTCTTGCTTCCCTTGTGCCCACGTCACCTGCAGAGTCCCTAGCACCACCCGCGTCATCCACGCCTATGTCACTTGTAGACACACCTGTGTCCCCTGTGTCATCACCACTTGCATCACCAGCACGACCAGTCGAGTCGCCTGTGTGGTTCGAGGATGGCAGTGGCCGTGTGTGGCGACTGCGGAAGGCTCTGTACGGCCTGAAGCAATCGCCCCGGTGCTGGAACAAGGAGATCACTGGCACGCTCCTACAAGCCGGCTATGCCCAGAGCGCGGCGGACCCGTCGCTCTTTGACTCCCAGACTCCTATGCCACTCACGGCCATCCTGGTTTACGTTGACGGCCTTCTGATCGCTTCGCCCGATCTGAAGGCTGTTGAAGTAGTCAAGGGAGTGCTGCAGTCGACATACAAAATGAAAGACCTGGGAGAAGCTGCAGTGTTTCTGGGCAAGCAGATTGTACATGAGCGCGCTCATCGGACGCTCTTGGTCCACCAGGAGCGGTACGCTCTCACTCTGGGGGAGCGCTTTGCCGAGCTACTTAGCAAAGTGCGCACGGCGTTGACCCCGATCACCCCAGACGGTTAGCACGCTCTGAAGGTCAACGATCCAGCATAGCTAGGGGAGCTAGTCGACGTGACCTTGCACTTGCGAGTCATTGGCTCGCTCATGTACTTGGCCATGACGACACGGCCGGACATAGCCTTCATTGTCAACCTGCTCGCACATTTCTCACAGGCACCACGCAGGCGGGTTTTGGAGGCTGCCCTCCAGCGCGTTCGATACGTCGTGTCCAGTCCTCGGATCGGACTTCACTATTGTGGGCAGGCCTCTGTGGTTCTTGACGGATACACAGACAGTGACTGGGCATGGAGCCCAGACGGCAAGAGTCGCACTGGCTACATCTTCCTCATTGGAGGAACTCCTGTTTCGTGGTGCAGCGGCAAGCGGGGCTGCATCGCTCGCAGCACCGCTGAAGCATAGTATGTAGCTTTGGGCGCTCGAGCGACTGAGAGTGTGTGCTTAGTACATCTCTTCCGTGAATTAGGTCAATCCATGCCCCCTATTGTGCTGCGGTGTGACAACAAAAGTGCAAAGGCCATCACGGAGAACTCCGATGTGTTTCATGCACGCACAAAGCACATCAACATCGAGTACCATTACGTCCGAGATCCGGAGGATTGAGGCGAGGTTCATGTTGTGTGGGTCGGCACCGACTCGCAGCGGGCTGTTTAACTGACAAAGGCCATCAGCCGTACAAAGTTTCTTGCGGCTGCACGTTCTGTGGGATTGCATCTCGCCTGCACTATGGACTGACCTCTGCTCTTGAGCTGTGTCTGCTTTCATTCACCATCGCTGTGCTTGTGCCATTGCTTGCATCAGTTGTGTTACGTTGCTGGTCTTGTTTGCCGTGTGGTCATGGGGGAGTGATACTGTACATAGAGCTTACTGTGACCTCTCGGCTCACGTCCATTGCCTTGCAAACTCTTGATGAGGCAGAGGGCACAGAAGAGTGGGGGAGCAGACGCGAGCCCGGCAAAGAGCGTGTGTATCACCTGCAGACTGGCGATATCCTTGTCTTCTCCACCCTTGCTCGCTTTGTTTCTAGCGGTAGAGCCCCCACTCTACTCTGCTCTGTCACACTAGGTGACCTATATTAGTCTTACCCGTGTCGTGCTGCTAGTTTCGACTGGCATGGACGAATCCAAAACTCGAAACTGGAATAGTGTAATGTTTTTTTTTGGTTTTGAGTGGCTTATGCCCTCGACGTGGGATGAGCGCCGGCAAGCTTTGCTTGCCAGCCAACGGGTGAGCTCGATTAGCGAGTCTCACCCGTAGGAACACCACTCTTGCTGTTTTTCACAACAACTCCACGCACACGCCACCATTGCTCCTCCCGTTTGTCCCTGTCTGTCCACACTGTCGTGGGTAACGCATAGACATGAGGTAACAAGTGTACCGTGTGACTGTTTGTGGGCTTGTCGGGAGCTAGGAGAGTTTTCTCGGTGGGTTGAGACCCGCGCACCCGGTGGACTATACCGGTGCGATGAGGAGACCTGGTAGTTGTACTAGCGCTTCCGATGTTGGGAAAGCCGTGTGTGATGTCTGGGCATTAGCAAGTAGCAGCAACAGCCACAGTGGTAGCAGCAAGCAGCAGCAGCAGCAGAAGCAGCAGTAGCGACAGCTACCGCAGTAGCTGCACCTACCGCTGTAGCTGCTGTTGCCGCTGCAAGGAGGGCCTCGTAGCCCTCCTCTGAGGGGGGGGCCTCTGAGGGGGCCTGTCGGCCCCGTTTGCATCCCCCCTCTTCCTCCCCTTCTCAAGGGGGCCCTTGGGGGGCCCCGCCGAGCCCCTCCGAGGGGCCCTTCGGAGGGGACCCGTCGGCCCCGTGGGCACCCTCGACCCCGTCGGCCCCGTCGGCCGACCGTCGGAGGGGCCGGGTCAGAGGGACAGACAAGACCCCCCCTCAGTGCTACTGTGGTGATGGACGTCATGGTTGGCGTTGCTATTGCATGCACCCTTGCGACTGGGATCCACCCTGGCTTCAGCATCCTTTGAGCGTGCGTCCTCCACAGCATGCGGATCTGCCGGCAGTAGTAGATCCCCTAGCTGGACCTCTGGCGAGCATATTCCTTGAGATCCACGGTCTACGGCAGACGATGCAGCGGCTTTGTGACTTTGTCTTCACTGAGCGTGCTTCTGCTACTCGCTTATTGACGACCTCTTCGATCACATCGCCTCCATCCTCTCCTCCTTCTTCATCCAATGGTGTACCTTCAGCTCCACCTGCCAGCGAGTCTCAGGCAGCCACCATCCTTTCGATCCTCCACTCTGCTGCGACCACGACACCATCTCGCGATGACATGTCTTCATGCCGTCGTTCCAATCGAGTGACCCCGCAACGTCGGCGTCAGCGCTCCGCACGCCGTGCTCGCGCCAGTTTTGATACATCCTTCACCTCCTCGGCCTTCGTTGCTATACCTATCAAGGGGGAGTGTGGCCATCGCGCATTGGGTGATGTGACGGTAGCGACAGGATCCGCACTCACGCCGGACTGTGGTGCGCGAGCGTCAGCTCAGGCAGAATCAGATGATACGGTGACAGCACATGGCGTGGAGTCTGATCCGGACATGGCATTCTTGGTTGAGACTTCCGTGTCATCGAGCTTGACTTCCACGTCCGGTCTGGATCCAGATCCTCCGCAGCAGCGGGCTACATCAAGAGGAGCCCAGACACGGCGTCCTTGGGTGGTGCCACTCTCGACTCCGACCGGTGGAGGCCCAGCGGCGGCACGGGAGTCCCGTATGGATCGGGATGCGTTTACCGGACTTTTGGGAGAGTGTATGCTCACACCAGTCCGGCGGAGGTTGCAGGGCTTGAGACATGTATGTCACCGTATTCAACATCTACGCTGGGGCAGGAGCCGGACGTTCTGTAGCAGCAGGTTGCATCAGGAGGAGTGCATGTGCCACGTGCTTGGGCGGTGCCACTCGCGACTCCGACCGGTGGTGGCTTGGCAGTGGCACAGGAGTATTGTGCGGATTGGGATGCCCCATATGGATCTCCGAGGGCGTTGGCGCATGAGATTCACACCGGTACGACAGCAGTTGCAATGCATGAGCAGAGTCGGCCGGTTGGTCTTTTGGAGGTTGAGGCATTCTTGAGAGCAGCAGTTCTGAGAGGTGTCATTGGGACATGTGCTGCAGCAGACTCAGTAGGCTTCATCGTGTCATGTGTACTACCTGAGGACCAGCTTCAGCCTGAGGAGTCACCCATGTTCCCTGATACTTCGAGTTCCCGTACACACAACGGAGTAGCGACATACATGACGGAGTCAGATGGTGGTCCTCACTCTACCATCGAGCAGGTGACAGTGACCAACCTTCCTGGCGAGAAAGTGCGTGAGTGCCAGCTACGCTTGTTCGTCGCCTTGACGGGCGTTGTCGAGCCGGATTCCTGCACACCTGTATCCACTACGGCGGCAATCGAGGACATTGGAGCAGATCCGTACAAGCGGATGGAGTCACCTCATCAGTAGGAGCTGAGTTCTACCCCCTTGTTTTCACGTGTTGGTGACCCTGCTGATCACATCGATGCTGACAGTGGATGTACCTACACAGACAACATTCCCACATGCTCCACGGACTTTGACAACTCCTCCTTCTCCTTCTCTCTCGGCATGCGACCACTCACTCCTCGCATGACAGACACGAGCTGTGATGTGGATGCGACACTTATAGCTGTATCCAATGTTCCAGCATCTCAGCACATGGTGATCTTGGTTGACCCCCAGGAGGATGCAGGAGCACCTGTGCCATCGTGTTCAGCAAGAGAGATGCAGATGGTGTTGTACTCACGAGTTGTGCAGTCTGCATGTGCAGCATCCAGTGAGGCAGAGTTTATCCTACACCAGGTCGACATGGGCCACCTCGACATGTGCGTGGCAGATTATGCTGATCTGCTGGAGCTTGTAGTCATGCTACATCGGGAGATGATGGCAACGCGTGAGCGATGCTCAGAGGAGGAGAGCATCACTGTTATCGGCAGGAACCTTCCGCCAGCAGCATCTGGCACACCTATACTCGGGGAGGATAGTGTACGATCTCCGAGTATGACATCCGTTAGAGGCACTGTCATAGGAGAGGTAAGCATGCCTTCAGCTTCCACCATCCTCGCTCCTGTTGACCCCATCATCGCTCCTCCTTCTTCTACGACTGCCATCACGCACCTTCATCCACCCAACTCACCTGCCCCATCTTCATCTTCATCCACGAGTGGTGATCCGGTTCGTTGCTCCAGCTCTCTTCTTCTTGCAATACACCCTTGTGCCTCAGGGTGTGCTATCCCGTATCGGAGGCCAGCTTCGCCACTTCATCCACGCACGCGTACTGCTCACCCATTCCATTTCCTCCGGCATACACAGATACATCGTGGCAGAGCGGAGACAGGAGAGACTGTGAGTTGGGACCCTTGGCAGTCACGCGAGGACTTGTACACCCCAGGTGATGCAGCTGCGACGTGAGGAGTCGTAGCCGGAGACACCACTTCGTCTTTGAGGGAGGGAGTCGACTCGCAGGTGACAGGGGGAGCTATCTCTGCATGATGGATACACCACATGACTCATCGCCCAGGATGTGTTCAGCTACGACATCAGNATTTCCTCCGGCATACACAGATACATCGTGGCAGAGCGGAGACAGGAGAGACTGTGAGTTGGGACCCTTGGCAGTCACGCGAGGACTTGTACACCCCAGGTGATGCAGCTGCGACGTGAGGAGTCGTAGCCGGAGACACCACTTCGTCTTTGAGGGAGGGAGTCGACTCGCAGGTGACAGGGGGAGCTATCTCTGCATGATGGATACACCACATGACTCATCGCCCAGGATGTGTTCAGCTACGACATCAGCATCTCCATCGAGGACATCGCTACCAGGTTCATCTCCCCAAGGGGAGTGTTGTGTGGACCTCGACCTGACACGAAGTCATGGGAGATGCATGGCGAGGTCCATGCTCTGTTGTGAGCATGTACAAGATCCCGCATGTGGCTCATGCTACGTGCCTGCAGAGCTACATGAAGATGGTAGCACCATGTTGGTCGAGACCCGGACACTTGGTGCATTGTACCAGTGTCACGAGGAGACCATGTGATCGTGTGTCTTGGTGTGTGGCTATATTGTTTGTGGCATGTGCATGCGAGCTGTTGGTCGAGACCCGGACACGTGGTGCGTTGCACCCGTGTTACGAGGAGATCCTCCCATGATCCTATGTTTGGATGATGATACTATTGTGTTGGATTGCTCGTAGCGGTCGAGACCCGGGCNACCTCGACCTGACACAACATCATGGGAGATGCATGGCGATGTCCATGCTCTGTTGTGAGCATCTTCAGCATCCCCTATGTGGCTCTTGCTACGTGCTTGCAGAGCTGCACATAGATGGTAGCACCATGTTGGTCAAGACCCAAACACTTGGTGCATTGTACCAGTGTCACGAGGAGACCATGTGATCGTGTGTCTTGGTGTGTGGCTATATTGTTTGTGGCATGTGCATGCGAGCTGTTGGTCGAGACCCGGACACGTGGTGCGTTGCACCCGTGTTACGAGGAGATCCTCCCATGATCCTATGTTTGGATGATGATACTATTGTGTTGGATTGCTCGTAGCGGTCGAGACCGGGGCCATGGTACCGCCAGTGTCACGAGGAGACCATCTTGTCTTCTGACATGTGTATGATGTGCATTACACTGGTTTGTGTGCTTGTGCATCACTCCTCTCATGGTCGAGACCCAGACCCGTCACGACGGACGCTGATGGATTACCCATATATCCACATTGGGGGTACATAGTGGATGAGAGCGTGACGATACGACAGGCCTTCGGAGTGTACCGAGACTTCTCCAGCACGTACGACAACGTCGGTGAGACGCGGTCGATGCGTTCTGGTAGAACTGTGGGCTTGTCGGGAGCTAGGAGAGTTTTCTCGGTGGGTTGAGACCCGCGCACCCGGTGGACTATACCGGTGCGATGAGGAGACCCGATGGTTGTACTAGCGCTTCCGATGTTCGGAAAGCCATGTGTGATGTCTGGACGTTGATTCTGAGATTTTCTGGCAGTGCTCCTATTTTCTCGGTGGTCGAGACCCAGGCACTCGGAGAGCTGTTCCGCTGCCTTGAGGAGACCACCGTTATTGTTATCGTGGTGTACGCAGTGTGTTCTCCCCACTGACTCGTTTGGGCTCAGCGGGGGTGACGGGGCCCGGTGCGGCTAGCTGACGGCGCCCCTACTTAAGCCCGCTAGGGGCTCATTTGTACTCTCTCCTTATTCTTTTATATTCAGCGTTCCAAACTTCGCCAAATTCTTGCCGTCTTGCATCGCACTCACACACAAAGCTCATGCTTGTTTTTGCATGCGCCTGCATGCCCTTAAATATTCCCAATTATGCCTACCAGAAAATAGGTCTAGGACTATTTTCTGATCGGCCCGCTAGCTGAGTAACAAGTTCTACAGTAGTGGGGGGGAGTTAGAACTTGGTGGGGTCTCCCATTGTTGCTTATTCTTCATTCCTAATTAGTTACTTTCAGTTTCCAACTGATTTTTGGCGTTGACACTGGCGCGCACATTTCTAAGTATCAAACCCAGAGCTTCCAGACCTAGTCTCTGGAGCAACAGATTTAAGCAACGAGCGTGGAAGCCCGCACTCTGCATAACCAACGCTAGTGTCCCAACTTTCTGCTTAGCGTTTCCTTTTTGGTATCAAAGCCAGAGGATAGCAGTGTTGTTGTGTGTGTTGTACACGGCTTACAGTGACCCCTCGGCTCATGTCCATTCACGTGCAGATCCTTGAGACTGGCGACAGTGGAAGAAGACCGGCGGCCCGCAGTGACCGGCGCCCAGAAGACTCTCGTACTTGTTAGATTTGTGCTGTGGGACAGCACATAGGCGTGCAGCCTATCGAGACATAGATTTTGTTGATGCGGCCGTTCTCGTTCAAACGGCTCGTCGTTCTGACGTGTCTACAGGGAGTTATGGTCAAAACTGTGTTTTTGCCACTTTGTTGTCCTGCTAGAAAATAACACCTTTGTGCGTCGCGTGTGTGCACATCCACTAGGGCTGTGACACTATTTAGGCCGTTCTGGACTTAGTTGTCATTCCTCTCTGGACAATTCAACATTTGCAGCTTCTGACACTTGTACTTGTGTCCCTAGCCTACCCCTTGCTGTTCTCACCTCCACCTGTGTGTGCTAGTGAGTTAGCTGGTCGGCTTGTACTGCCACGCCAGTGATAGCAGTGCTAGGAAGCTGTCTTTCATGGTATCAGAGCGGCGAGCTAGTGCTCGCATAGCTGCGTAGCAGAGACGCAGCAACCGTAGTGACAGTGAGCGACCGCAGCCGTTGCCTTGAGGAGTAGCAGCAGCAACGCCCCCTGTCTCGGTGAGAGGTCCTGGGAGGACTCATCACCATTCCCACTGTTTTCTAAATACGTCCGCGACTAGTCCGCAGCCGTTCCGCGGTAGTAGCAGTTGTTCTGCGGAAAATCCGCGGTGTTCCACGGCAACAAAATCCGCAGCTTTGCGACCGCATCGGAACCCGCCGGTGGTGCCGCAGATCTACCGCGGTCGCACGCGGTGTTCCGAAGCCGTCACCCCGCGGTGACGTACCGCGGCAGTTTCGTGTTGTTCCGCAGATCCGTGGCGTTCCGCCGTAGCAGCTCCGCGGCGGTCCTGGAACACCGCCAGCGGTGTCCCACTGTGCTGGGCAGTCGCGAGTCCGCGGCAGTTCCGCGGCGACTCAACGGTTGGAATTTGCGGCAGCCCCGCGGTGGTCGGGGAACACACTGACGGTGTGCCTCGACAGTTCATGGCACTCCGCCACGTTCCGCACCACCGCGACCGTGGTGATAGTTTGCGGCACCCCGCCGTGCTCCGCGTCAACGCGACCGCGTTCAACCCGAACGAATCAGCGGCAGTCCGCGGTGAACGTCCGCGGTGAAGTGTACCGTGGAGGGGGTCCGCGGAGGCACTCCGCGGAGGCGTTTTGCGGAGGTGAGGTTCCGCGGTGAGGTTCCGCGGAGGTGAGGTTCCACGGTGAGGTGTTCCGCAACAACAACACACAAAAAAAAAGAGGGGAAAGGGGGGAACCGTGCACCATGCCGAAGCTCACCCCCTCCAGCACCGCTACCGACGTGGTTGCCAAGGGCAGCACCGTCAACGGCCAACTTCGGCCGCCGCCATCGTCACCACATTGGCAGCAACAGTAATATCGATAGCAGCAGCAGCAGTCGTAGCAGGAGCAGCAACAGCAGCAGACGCCGCTACAGCAGCAGCCCCCGCTACAGCAACAGAAACAGCGGCCGCCGAGCCCAACGACATTGGTGCACCAAGTGCGCGCACTGGCTGACCTACAGGCCGAGAGCTGCAACACTTTGACGAAGCAAGTCGCTGAGCTGCACGACCTGATCAGGGGCTTACAGCCTCAGCAGCAACAGGCCCAGCAGCAGCAGCAGCACCCGTCCGCAGACCCGAGTGAGGACCACCTCACTCACGGCGGAAATGAAGATGAGGTTGCGGAGACCCTCTCTGACTCTGGCGAGGAGGCCGAGGAGGAGCTGCTGCGAGCACGCCTCATCCGCCTGGAGGCACGCCGGAGAGCGCGTGAGGTCAATACTGCCCTCCTGGGCACGAGCTCCAGTACCAACGCCGGCTTGAGCTCATCTCGCCGCCCTCTGAGCTTTGAGGAGCTAGCTCTGCGGGCCCGCCTGGGCAAGGAGGTTGCCTCCTCTATGCCCGGTCCCACAGTGGCCTCAGCCGTTGCTCTACCGACGGTCAAGCCACCCAAGTGGTTTGAGTCGGACCCGTCCATCTTCCGGACTGGGAACGACTTCAAGTCTTTGGAGCCGCGCTTTCGCATGTAGGCTATGAGCGAGGGAGTTCTCGCATATTACCTCAGCCCCTACCAGGTGTCTGACCCCGCCCAGACGCAAATGGTGGTCCGCGCCGCCTCCGATCTGATGAAAGCCGCCCCAGACTTCACCAAAGGCTTCAGTCGGTTCCTCGTCGATCCACTGACGGGCTCGGGAGCTGCCCTTCGCGAGGCATGGGCACTGGCCGTCACTCTATTTGAGGGCGCCACCTTGGCCCTGACATCCCAGTGCCTTGCGGACTTCAACTCCCTCTGTTAGACTGCTCAGGAGTCCGCAGCTGACTATTGGCGCCGGGCAATTCAGCTGTACAAGGAGGTGGGAGATAATTCCCCTGCGCAGTACTTCACCCTCCAGATCATCCTATACGGCATCCACCCCGACTACGTGTGCGTCTCTAGCAACTTCGACCAGACTCTGCTTCGCGACTTGGCAAGCGACGGGACCCTGCTACGCTGGGCCACCCTCCACTTCCTGGAAGTCCTTGGCATGGACGCCGCGAACCGCGCTCGCCGCAGCACTGCTTTAGCTACACTTGCCGCCGCATCCTCCTCTACGCCATCTACAACAACAGCGGCTCCAACTCAGGGAAAGAAGGGCCACAAATTGTCAGGTGGTGGCTCTAGTGGTGGGACCAACAGCGGCACCAGCACCAGCAGTGTCAGCCATAGGAGCAGTAGTGGGAGCAGCAGCCGCAGCGACGGCAGCTGCAGCAGCAGTGGTAGCAGCGGCCCCGGCAGCACGACAGGCCGATGACTCGTGTGCTTCAACTGCGGTGGAGTCCAGCACTTCCTTGACTGCACTCGCCTGAAAGGCCGCCCATTGGACTGAGCCAAGGTCACCCATGGACTCCAGTAGACGCATGAGGCACGCATGCGCCACACGTCCGGTGCGACCGCCCGCTCAGCCGCCACTGCCGCAGCCGTCCCAGAGGAGCTCGCCGCCACTGTAGGCCCCTCCGTGGAACTTCGCGACTAGGCGCTTGCCGAACGCGACAGAACAATTGCTGAGCTGCACCAGCTTCTCGCCGTACGCTCATCTTAGGGAGGTGCGAGTGAGCTGACTGAGTCGAGGGATCCTGCTGTCTATGGACTGTCTGTGTCGTTACGTGATGATGCCTGTGGTGGTCCCCATACCCAACCGTGTGCGCGTGACGGACCTGATGATGTGTCTTGGCTGCATGCTGCTCATGTGCGCTCCGCTGGTTGCCTTGTTGTGTTCCCCGCTGAGCGTCCTACTGCCGCACCTTGTGCCGTCGCCGAGTGCCACATTACCTCTTGTACGCGTGTCACCGAGGCCACCTGGGTTGTTGACTCCGATCCCACCCACCACATGACGTGTCGCCGTGACGCCTTCATCGTCCTGCATCCTGTTGGCGCTGTTCGCTCTGTTCGCACTGCAGCTGGCCATGAGGTCCCTGTCCAGGGTGTTGGGGTTGTGCAATTCACCGGGCCCGCTGGTCCCGTATACATCTCCGACGTCCTTTTTGTCCCTGATCTGGAACTCAGTCTATTGTCTGTCCGTGCTTGCACCAAGATGGGCCTGGGTGTCACGCACACATCTGCCGATGCTCGCATCTTTGTGTGTGACACCGAGGAGACCGTCCTCAATGGAATGGTCGTCGATGATCTGTATCACATCTCTGGGTCCTGTGCGAGTACACCCCCCTTGCCTATGTCTCCCATTGCTCGTGTTTTCGTCGCTGGTGCTCTATCCCCCGAGCATCACCGTCTCCTTCATCAACGCCTCTGCCATGTGCACCTGGGAGCTGTAGACAAGCTAGTCTGCACTCAATCTGCTCTTGGTCTTGATGCGGCATCCTTCGAGGCGCCACCCACGACCGATTACCTGGCCTGTGCTGAAGGCAAAATGCACCGGTCCACCTATCCTGCATCTGTCTCCAGGGCTCGTCGGCCCTTGGAACTTGTCCACTCCGAGCTCATGGGTCCGCTCCCTGTCAAGTTTTAGGAGGACCACGGTCGCTACGTCCTAACGTTGACTAATGACTTCACCCGCATGCACTGGGTCTACAGTCTGCGTTAGAAGAGCGATGCCGCCATCGCAGTCCGCATTTGGCTGGTTATAGCCGAACGCCAGTCTCCCCACCGCCTTCTGACCTTTCGCTCGGACCGCGACGGCGAGTACCTCGGTGACATGGCCCGCTCCTTCACCGAACTTGGTGTCTTCCACAACTTCTCCGCTCCCGCCACCCCCCGGCAGAACGGTGTCTCAGAGCGCTGGAACCGCACCATGGAGGATGCGGTCCGCGCCATGCGCGCTGACAGCGCCATGCCTGAGACCTTTGCCTTCGAAGGCATGGCGTACATGACCTGGGTCTGGAACCGCATTCCCCACAGCCCTCTCCCTGGTCACCGCACGCCCTATGAGCTCTGGTACGGGCGTCGCACGGATCTGCGCCTGACCCGTGTCTGGGGCTCCCTTGCCTGCGTCTAGTTCACACCGGAACAATAGTGGAGCAAGCTTTCTACGCGGGGCCGCATCTGCGCCTTCGTTGGCGTCGCCCCGTGGTCAAAAGCCTGGTGGTTCTGGGACCCGGAGCAACACCGCATCGTGGAGTCCCGTGATGCTCTCTTCTTCGAGCACCTCACCTTCCGCGACCTTGCTCGCATCCACGCTCTACGTGCTGCTCATGCCCCTGGGTGTGCCGGACCCCGTAGTGTGGGGGAGGTCCCTGGTACGGTTGGCACAGTGCCTCCGTCCAGTGCTGTCACTCCGTCGTTGACACCCCAAGGGCTGTCCCCAAAGGCTGTGCCCACTGGCACCCCCAGCATTGTCCCATCTGCGGCTCACTGATCTGCCCCCGACCCTCCGCTCTCGCACGTGTTCGAGTCTGCGTCCGAGTCTGCGTCCGAGTCTGCGTCCAAGTCTGCCTCCGCGTTTGAGGATCTGCCTGATCATGTGCCTACTTCTGTAACTGAGACTTTGCCAGATCCTACGTCCGCGTTTGTGTCTGACTCTGAGCCGTCATTGCCTCCGGCCACGGACATGCTTACGTCTGCCGTGGGCTTGTCCCTGGCTGTTGAGACCACACCAGCCCCGAGTGGTGCGCCAGCCGTGCAGTTCACAACGGCATGTGAGTTATCAGCGCCCACTGCTCTTGCTCCGTCAGATCCTTACACACGGGCACCCGGTGGACGTCTCCGTCCACGCCCCACACGCAACGTTGTCAGCGGTGACCCGGGCACGAAGGCCCTCGGTCTGAGTGCTCGCGGCCTCGCTGAAGTTCACTCTGTTGAATGTTTTTGCCCCTTGTTCAGTGTTGTAGGACGGATCAGGAATGCTCTGCCCCTTGTGGAGGTATGACCCCTAGATCCGTTGTAGTGAGACTCACCTATGCTCTGTCTCTTGTGAGATATGACCTGTGAGTACACCGTGGGTGAGTGGTTACCTTGGAAATTTTGTTGATTTGGCCAAGTGAGAGGTCATGAGTTTGATCATAGCCCCATGCATATCTTGTTTCTTGTGGAAGCTTCCAGGAAAGAAAGTCCGCAGCTTCTTGGACGCTACATGGTTGGTCTGTCACCTTGACACTAGGATACTTATGTGTCAAGCCCATAGTGCAAGTCTATTGGTGACGTGGCTGGTTCAGGCCACTATCCAGGAATGTGCTTTTGAGTTCTAGGACTGGACAGACAACTATAAAAGGACTTGTCTTGCATGCTGATCAATAACCCTTGCTTGATGCTCTCTTGCGTATTGACGACTTGAGCTCTTCTTGAGATGTAATGCTAAGGCGTTAGTACTCTTGAAGGAGAAGTGTATGCTTGATTAAGTTTGGGGTGCATGACACATGTTAACAAAGGAAGAAGGCCTAAAAACCTTTGTGAGCTTTTCGTTTTCGCGGCTTCTCTGCCAGAGGTGGTTAGCTTAGTAGCTAACAAAGGGTTATGGGCCCACACCTCTGGTTAGGGAAGTTTCACGCACGCAACCGCTAAGGTAACAAGCAGTGAGAGCACCTTCGCTCTCACCCAACTTCTCTGTTTGCAGGGCAACATCAGTAGGAGGGGGATGCAACACATCTGCACCTTTCTACTCGGGAGCTGACATCAGCCTACATCAGCCTACATTGGCCTACATCAGCCTACATCTGCTTGCAACGACCAACGTGAACTGGGGAAGCAGTTTCCTCTTCTCACCAACAGCCTACAGCGGCCTCAAACACAGGTTCATCGGCATCAACAACAGGTGCAGCAGCTGTAGCAGTTGTAGTTGTAGGGATGGCAGGGACAGGGGAACCAGGGAATCATTCGCCCATCCTCATGTTTGATGGAGAGGGGTTTGCANAGAGCGCCTTCGCTCTCACCCAACTTCTCTGTTTGCAGGGCAACATCAGCAGGAGGGGAATGCAACACATCTGCACCTTTCTACCTTGGGAGCTGACATCAGCCTACATCAGCCTACATTGGCCTACATCAGCCTACATCTGCTTGCAACGACCAACGTGAACTGGGGAAGCAGTTTCCTCTTCTCACCAACAGCCTACAGCGGCCTCAAACACAGGTTCATCGGCATCAACAACAGGTGCAGCAGCTGTAGCAGTTGTAGTTGTAGGGATGGCAGGGACAGGGGAACCAGGGAATCATTCGCCCATCCTCATGTTTGATGGAGAGGGGTTTGCACTCTGGTAGTGGCAGTTTGAGATCATGGATGACAGAGATCTGCTAGGATGTTTTGACGGAACTATCTCTGCACCAAAGGAGGAGGGTGCTGACCTTGTGGCATGGGTCAAGCTCAACAAGAAGGCTCTCGCCATTCTTGTGTCCTCCATACAAACCTCAGTCCTTTTACAGATCAACGGTTGTACAGTGGCAGCCACGGCATACGCCAAACTCGGCAAGGTATTTCAGTCCTCCTCACTTGCCAACCGTCTCTTCATTTTACAAAACCTCATCAGCATGAGGCTTGGTAAAAGGGAGGATGTCTTTGCCTTCATGTAGAAGTTTGAGACGCTCTTGCAACAAGCCACCGGCATGGGGTGGGACCTGAAATCCGACATGCAGGCCATGATTTGTCTGATGACGCTGCCGAAAAGTTGGGGCCCCATGATAACGGTGATTGGAGGGTGGACTGAAGATCTAGTTTCCTACACCACTGTCTCTGAGTATGTGAGGAATGAAGCCATGCGTCATAGCAGTAGTGAAGCAAACATGGCTGCCTTTGCCTCACGGAGCAGCGGCACCTTCCGCAATACCTCCTTCTCTGGGTACATGGGAAACAATAGCACTAGCAACAGTGGAGGGGGTGCAAAGCGCCAAAGAAACTGCCACAACTGTGGCAAGGCTGGACACTGGGCTCGAGAGTGCCGTGCACCCAAAAGAGAGGGAGGAGACGGGGATGAATGGCGAGGGGGAAATGGTGGGAAGGATCCCACAAGCTTGATGGCTGAGTGTGCCTCCAACAAAGGGAGGGCGATACTCAGGCCAGGAGCCTACGGCCTTGACTCAGGCACAATTGAGCACACCACTTACGAGAAGAGAGACTTCATCTCTTATGCTCCATGTAACAAGAACTTCAGAGTCGCCAAGTGCAAGGTTGAGGCAGCTGAGGGGATTGGTGACAAGCTGGTCACAATGGGTGTCAACGGTGGAGATTCCGACCTCAAGCTAGAGGGGGTGGTCTACTTGCCCTCTTGCACAGCCAGCCTGCTCTCCGTCTCTAAGATAAATGACCATGGCATGACACTGGTCTTTACAGAGAGGGAAGCGGTGATAGTTCCTACTAAGGACATCAAAATCTACTACTCTGCCAAGAAGGTTGTCGCACAGGTTCCTCGCGTTGATGGACTCTACGTCTTGCAGACCAAAACAACAACTGCAATGGCTGAATGTTTGGTCGAGAGTGATGATGAGGAGAGCAGCGATGCAGACTGAGATGAGGAAGCACATGTTGGAGCAGCGGAAGTAGTGGCATCAGATGATTCGTCAACAAAACCACAAGCAAATGCACCCACCGGGGCTGTTCATGCTAGCCTGTGCACATCCTCTGAGAACCTGTGGCACAGGCGCTTTGGGCACGTGGCTCATCGCACATTGGAGCTCATGGGAAAGCAGGAGCTAGTGCGTGGGATAGGCCTAGGTGATGAGGTGGAGGGAGCAGAGATCATGTGTGAGCCATGCCTTCAAGGCAAGGCGAAAAGGAAACCCTTCAAGCGAAATGGCACGCGTGCTCTTGCACCTCTTGATCTCGTGCACTCTGACATATGTGGTCCCTTTCGGACACCGTCAAATGGAGGTAGCAGATATTTCCTCACATGCATCGACGAAAACAGCTGCAAAGTCTGGATATACATTCTAAAAAAGAAAAGTGATGTGAAGGAGAATCTGCAGGCCTTTGCTGCTATGGTTGAGCGACAGAGTGGAAAGAAGGTGAAGGCATTCAGGATGGACAACAGGGGAGAGTACGAAGCTTGCAGGGAGTGGCTCAAGACACAGGGCATTGAACACCAGAAAACTATGATCTACTCACCTCAAAGCAACGGCGTAGCAGAGAGGATGAACCAGACACTCCTAGGCATGACAAGGTGCATGCTCTTTGATGCCAAGCTTCCTCCTAGGTTCTGGGCTGAAGCAGCACATACGGCTACCAACCTTGTGAACCTCACACCTGCAGCAGCTTTGCGAAGGAGAGGCAAGAAGAAGCAGACACAACAGTTGAAGACGCCTCAAGAAGCATGGTCAGGCAGGAAGCCGGACGCCTCCCATCTCAAGGTGTTTGGTTGCACCGGGTTTGCCAAGGTCCGGGCCGGCGAGGGCCCTGGAAAGCTTGATGCAAGAGCACAAAAGTGCATTTTCATTGGCTATGACACCACCCATAAAGCTTATTGACTGAGGGACCAAGGAGCCAAGAAGGTCATCCGCAGCAAAGAGGTGGATTTCCACAAAACGTCTCTGAGTAAGGGAGAGCATCTCGAACTCAAGAACGCTCCAAAACAGGGAGAGTGGCTCACTCTCCTATAAGAGGGAGACGAAGCACCAGCACAATGGCATGGGATAGGTGCTGCAACAGGGAGAGGAGCTCATGAGGATGACTCAGAGGAATCAGACTCTGATTCCGACGTATCCGATCCTTCGGAACATGAGGAGGTTGCCTCTCCCATCATCAACGACGAACCAGACCTCCAGCCTCCACATCAACACCACTAGCCAGCAGGTTCAAGGAACAGTTCACGGCTCAAAGTACCTCGGCAGCATTACGACACAGATAGGGGTGAATGGACAGGCTTCAACTATTCATTCTTGGTTCAAGAGGAGCCAACGTCTGTCGCAGAGGCACTCACTTGGCCTGACAAAGCAGAGTGGGACGAAGCAATTCGTAGTGAACTCAGCTTAATTGAAGAGAATGGGACATGGGTGCTGGCGGACAGACCTGCCGGGGCTCACGTTGTGGGGTCCAAGTGGGTGCTGAAAGCAAAAAGGAAACAGGATGGCAAGATAGACAAGTACAAGGCACGGGTGGTAGGAAAGGGGTTCTCCCAACGGCCTGGCAAAGAGTACGATGAGACCTTTGCTCCAGTTGTGACGTTTGCCTCCATCCGATCAATGCTTGCCATTGCTGCTGCCGAGAACATGGAGGTCCACCAGATGGATGTCAAGACAGCCTTCCTTTACGGTAAACTTGACAAGGAGGTATTGATGGAGGTTCCGGAGGGGGTTGATGCTCCTGAGGGCAAGGTGTGCAGATTGGTGGAGGCACTCTANAAAGGGGTTCTCCCAACGGCCTGGCAAAGAGTACGATGAGACCTTTGCTCCAGTTGTGACGTTTGCCTCCATCCGATCAATGCTTGCCATTGCTGCTGCCGAGAACATGGAGGTCCACCAGATGGATGTCAAGACAGCCTTCCTTTACGGTAAACTTGACAAGGAGGTATTGATGGAGGTTCCGGAGGGGGTTGATGCTCCTGAGGGCAAGGTGTGCAGATTGGTGGAGGCACTCTATGGGCTAAAGCAAGCGCCAAGACTTTGGTACCAGGAGATGGACACATTCATGGCCAAGGAGTCCTTCATGCACTGCACCAATGACCCTAACATGTACGTGCATGAGAGTGACAAAGGGACTATGTTGGTCGCCTTATACGTTGATGACCTGATTCTATGCTCCTCTTCAACGCAGCTACTAGACGATCTCAAGGGGAAGCTGAGTAGCAGATTCGACATGAAGGACATGGGTCCCCTTGACTTCTATCTTGGAATTGCCATCAAGCGCGACAGAGCCGAAGGTACCATCAGCCTAAACCAGACATAATACATCGACTCCATCCTCAAACGATACGACATGGCAGATTGCAAGCCTGCCAGCACACCCATGAGCTCGGAGTGCAAACTCTACACCTCCATGTCCCCATCCAACGAAGCGGAGAAAACTGACATGCGGGGCATCCCATATCAGTCTGCATTGGGCAGTCTGATGTATGCCATGGTCGCCACCCGACCTGATATAGCCCATGCTGTTGGGCAGGTGAGCCGGTTTGTGGCCAATCCCGGTCCACTTCACTGGCAGGCCGTGAAGTGCATCACGCGCTACCTTCAGGGGACGCGGCACGTGGGGCTCCAGTTTGGAGGCATCGCTGGATCTGCATCACTCCGTCTCATGTGCTACACTGATGCTGATTGGGGAGGGAATATCGATGACTGAAAATCTACCTCCGGCTTTGTGTATATGTTGAATGGAGGTGCAGTCAGTTGGGCAAGTCGTAAGCAAGAATGTGTCTCTCTGTCAACAGCTGAAGCTAAGTACATCGCATTGGCTGAGTTGTGTAAAAAGATGCAGTGGCTACCAAGCTTGCTATCTGAGATGAAGGCACCACAGGCAACAGCGACGGTCATCAAGATTGACAACATGAGTGCCATTGACATGTCTAAGAACCACGTCCTGTCCAGGCGCACAAAGCACATCAAGATCCGCTACCACTACGCTCAAGACTTGGTCTACAAGTAGACAGTGGAGCTCGAGTATGTCGGTACCAAGCTCAACCGGGCTGACATGCTTACAAAGCCACTGGACAAGGATCTCCACCAGGCGGGCAGGCAAGGTATCGGCATGGTTAACGCAGGTGATGACCAATGATGATGGTCACTGACGCAAGGTGCAAGGGAGAAATTTGTTGAATGTTTTGGCCCCTTGTTGAGTGTTGTAGGACGGATCAGGAATGCTCTGCCCCTTGTGGAGGTATGACCCCTAGATCTGTTGTAGTGTGACTCAACTATGCTCTGTCTCTTGTGAGATATGACCTGTGAGTACACCATGTGGGTGAGTGGTTACCTTGGCCATTTTGTTGATTTGGCCAAGTGAGAGGTCATGAGTTCGATCATGGCCCCATGCATATCTTGTTTGTTGTGGAAGCTTGCAAGAAAGAAAGTCTGTAGCTTCTTGGACGCTACATGGTTGGTCTGTCACCTTGACACTAGGATGCTTATGTGTCAAGCCCATAGTGCAAGTCTATTGGTGAAGTGGCTGGTTCAGGCCACTACCCAGGAATGTGCTTTTGAGTTATAGGACTGGAAAGACAGCTATAAAAAGACTTGTCTTGCATGCTGATCAATAACCCTTGCTTGATTCTCTCTTGCGTATTGACAACTTGAGCTCTTCTTGAGATGTAATGCTAAGGCGTTAGTACTCTTGAAGGTGAAGTGTATGCTTGATTAAGTTTGGGGTGCATGACACATGTCAACAAAGGAAGAAGGCAAAAAAACCTTTGTGAGCTTTTTGGTTTCGCGGTTTCTCTGCCAGAGGTGGTTAGCTCAGTAGCTAACACACCCTGGCTGTGCCACCGGTATAGCGCTACTTGCTCATGAACGGTGTCTCGCTCGTGACGCCGCTGAGTCCATGGTGACGGTTGACCCTCCCTCTGCGGCGTACGCCTTGGCTACATGTAGTGCACTAGTGTTGTCTCCCGACCCCACCAGTCTGCCTGAGGCCTTGTCATCCCCCGACGCTGAGCAATGGTGCACTGCCTGCCAGGCTGAGCTTGATGCCATCCGAGTGCACGGCGTCTTTGAGCTGGTGGACATGCCGAAGAACCGCAAGGCCATCAAGGCCAAGTGGGTTCTCCGCAAGAAGCTAAAACCAGACGGCACTGTGGAGTGCTACAAAGCGCGCTTGACAAAAAAGGGTTTCTCTCAGGTCCCGGGCGTAGATTACACCGAGACCTTTACCCTTGTTGGCCGGATGGTGTCCACGCTCATACTACTGAGCCAGGCGGCACAACACGACTGGGAGCTCCATCACAAGGATGTCAACAACGCGTTCCTGAACGGGGACCTTGAGGAGGAGATCTACATGGTCCAGCCACCCGGCTTTGAGGATGGTACCGGTTGAGTGTACCGGCTGCAGAAGGCCTTGTACGGCTTGAAATAGTCACCTCGATGCTAGAATCAGGAGATCACCAGCACGTTGAGACGCGCTGGGTACGTTCAGAGTGATGCAGACCCATCCCTGTTCCTCTCACAGTCCCTAACACTGATCGCTGACATCCTCGTCTACGTGGACAATCTTTTGATTGCCTCACCCAACCTGGGAGCAGTGAACGCTGCCAAGGCCGTTCTCACCTCGGATTACAAGATGAAAGATCTCGGTGAGGCCTCTGTCTTTTTGGGGATGGAGATCGTGCGCGATCGTGTCCGCCGCACACTCCGCGTCCATCAAGGACGCTGTACAAAGACTGTGGGGGAGAACTTTGCCGATCTCACAGCTGCCATCCGCACGGCCTCCACACCCATGACCCCTGAGGGGCAGGCCGCCCTGATGGTGGATGACCCAGCTGACCTGGGGGAGCCAGTCGATGTGACCCTGTACCTGCGAGTCATCGGCTCGCTCATGTACTTGGCCACCACGCCACGGCCCGAAATTGCCTTCACTGTCAACCTGCTCGCCCAGTTCTTGCAGGCTCCATGCCGTGGAGCCTACGAGAACTGGGCAAGCAGGTTGATAGTGAAGGCAATTTTGGGTCGTGTCGTGGTGGCCAAGTGCGGTGCGGTGTGTGCGCTACATCCTCTCAACTAGACGCTTCAGCTTGTGCTTTCACGACCAGGTATCCGTTGTGCTCGACGGGTACACAGTCAGCGATTGGGCATGGAGTCCAGATGGCAAGAGCCGCACCGGCTACATCTTTCTCATTGGAGGCACTGCAGTGTCCTGGCGAAGCGGGAAGCAGGGCTGCATCGCATGTAGTATTGCTAAGGCAGAGTATGTTGCTCTAGGTGCCGGTGCAGCGGGATGTTTCTGGCTCGTCTGTCTGTTGCGTGAACTGCATCACTCCATTCCCCCTGTGGTTCTCCAGTGTAACAACATGAGCGCGAAGGCCATCGCCAAGAACTTAGGTGTGTTCTATGCTCGCACAAAGCACATCAATATCGAGCACCACTTTGTGTGTGATCTGGTTGATCGTGGTGAGATCTGAGTCATCCATGTGGGCACTGACAGGCAGTGCGCGGATTTTCTGACCAAGTCTCTGGGTCGTTCGAAGTTTCATGCGGCCACTCGTTTCGTGGGACTCTGCCCCATCTCTACTGCTGGTTGATTCCTCATGTGCCACCTTGCGTGTGATGTGCGTGCTACCTGCAGAGCCTGTGCGTTTTCTGCTTTGTACATCGTCAGTGCCTGCATGAGCATGGACGTGTTTTGCCCTCCGGTCATTGGGGAGTGTTGTGTGTGTTGTACACGGCTTACGGTGACCCCTCGACTCATGTCCATTCACGTGCAGATCCCTAAGACTGGCGATGGTGGCAGAAGACCGGCGGCCGGCAGCGACCGGCGCCCAGAAGACTCTCGTACTTGTTAGATTCGTGATGTGGGACAACACATATGCGTGTAGCCTATCAGGACATAGATTTCGTCGATGCGGGCGTTCTGGTTCAAACAGCACGTCGTTCTGACGTGTCTGCAGGGAGTTATGGTCAAAACTGTGTTTTTTCCATTGTATTGTCCTGCTAGAAAATAGAGCCCTTGTGCACCGCATGTGTGCACATCCACTAGGGCAGTGACACTGTTTAGACTGTTCTGGCCTCAGTTGTCATTCCTCTCTGCACAATTCAACATATGCAACTTCTGACACTTGTACTTGTGTCCCTAGCCTACCCCTTGCTGTTCTCACCTCCACCTGTGTGTGCTAGTGAGTTCGCTGGTCGGCTCGTACTGCCACGCCGGCGACAGCAGTGCTAGGAAGCTGTCTTTCAAGCAGCAGCGGCAGCAGTAGAAGACTGATGCACGGGTGCCAGACAATGCCGGCGGACCTCCATACGCACCAGTGCAGTGGGAAAAGCTACCGAATTTTTGCCGGTAGCATTGACCCGCCTGGTGGTGGCGTCTGATTTTTTCCCACGACCACTAGGCTAGGGAAAATGATGCCAGATTTTTTCCGGCAGCACTAACGCCCACGCTTGACGCGAGGAGGTGAGCGGCAGGCCACGTCAGGCGCTTGCTAGCTATGACGCATGCCACGATGTCAATCAGGTGTGATTGACAGTAGCAGCAGAAGCTTGTAGTAGCAGCGAGTAGTGGCAGTAGTAGCCAGGAGCAGTTACGCATAGCAGTAGCCTGCAGCAGCAGCAGCCGACAGCAGAAGCAGCTTGCAGCAAATCGCAACAACATCAGCCCGTAGCAGCAACAACAGCACTCAACTGCAGCAGCAGCGAGCAATAGCAGTAACAACAGCAAGGAGCAAACGGCAGCGGCCAGCAGCAGCGAGCAGTAGCGGCTGCAATGACAGCCAGTAGTAGAAGCTGCCCACAGCCCGCTGCTCGCTGCGAGCAGTGAGCTAGCTGTTCGCAGCGAGCTAGCTGCTCGTAGCGAGTAGCGAGCACGGAGCAGCGAGCAGCGATCTCGTTGGTCGCGGCTCATCGCTCGCAGCGAGCAGTGAGCTCGTTGTGACGAGAAAAAGGAGGAAAAACAACCAAAGAACGAAAAATCCCCCACCCTGCTAGCAGCGTTGCCGCCACTGTCGCCACCACCACAGCCACTATAGTAGCTACAGTAGTTGCAATAGCCACAATAGCACGCAGCAGCTTAGCAACAGCAGCAGCAGCAACAGCAACAGCACGAGCTGCCACCACAACAGTAGCAGCAGCAGCAGCTACAGCCGTAGTAGCAGTAGCAACAGTAGCAGCAACAACAGTAGCAATAGCAACACCAGTAGCAGCAGTAGCAGCTCCATCAACGACCGCTAATGACATCAGCGAGCACCCGTTGACGTCACTACCGACGTCACTGCTGACGTCATCATCACAAAAAGAAACAAGGGGAAGTGAAGGGGAAGAACTGCAAAGTAGTAACCCTACACATACCATAGTAGCAACTGCTGACGTCAGCTATCCTATGCTGACGTCACTGCTGACATCAGTAGTATACAAAAGAAGAAAAGCAAAGGGAGAGGGGCACCAAAACCCACCATGAATAACAGCCCGTCTGGTGAGGGGTTCTTCTCTGTTGGGCAAGCCCCCAGCCCCCCTTTCTCGTAGCTTCTGCAGCAACTGCAACAGCAGCAGCAGCAGCAGCGGCAACAGCAGCAGCAGCAACAGCGGCAGCCCTCTGGTGTCGTTGGCGGCAACCCTGACCCCCTGGCTGCCATTCAGTAATAGCTCGCTGCCTTGACGTAGCAGCTTGCAGCACCACAACCATTGGCCTCCCAGACTGCCACCAATGCCTTGCCACCATTCATTCCTCCTCGGCACGCTAACCCCGTTGTGTCCGCTGCCACGTATTACCTGGCGCAACACTAGACTCAGCGCCAGCGACAGACGGTGACCTCCATCCTTGGCCTCACTCTGGACGCCGGCCGCAGGCAGAAAGACTTTGAGACGCGTCCCTCGCCGCTTCAGGCCGACGAGCAGTACGGAGCTGGGAGCTCAGCTTCCGCATCTCGGCGCAAGGTGAGGGCCAGTGGGCATTCTACACCTTCCCGTATGACTCCACCCAGGCCGACCACTTGTATGTCGCTGGTCGCGCCATACGTGCCCTCGTCCCCATTGCCCCTCCGGCTTCCGCCTGGCCCTACAGCCTTTTCTTAGCGACTTTACCGCTAGCGCCACCCCAGACCCTGCAGCCACGAGGCATGTCCTCACTCGTTCCCATCGCCTGTCCAGCGAGGCTGAGACTAGCTGTCTACTGCGGGAGTTTTACTCCCTGCACATGGGAGAGACCGAGACGGTCACCGCCTACTGGCAACGGGCGAAAACATCCTTCATCGCCTCGGTACCTCTACCCCAACTTCTCTGGCCGTGCTCCTCACCATCAAGCGTTTTGCCACTAGCGCGTACGCGTACGTCTTCGTGTAGTATTCCTAGGACGTCGTCTCCACCATGGCGGCTCAGGGTACCCTCATGCCTTGGGCATACGAGCTCTTCCTCCGGATTGAGGAAGCTCGTCTGGACTCCCAACTCTAGCACACGGAGGCTCTTTCCTCCCCTCCCATTACCTTCGTGGCTGTCGCTTCCCTTGCCAAAGCTATCTCCACGAGCTCCTCGTTGCCAAGGAAGAAGAAGCGTCGGAACAAGAAGGGAAAGGGTCAGTAGCAGCAGCAACAACAACCGTCGACCGAGTCCAGTGGTGGTGGCTCGGTCTGCTATTGCTGTGGCCAGCCCAGGCACGGGTAGTACACGTGCCCTCTACTGACAGATGAGGCGCGCGTCATAGCCACCATGCGTCGCCAGCGGGAGCGCCGTCTTGCCTCTGTTGCCGTAGCTGTTGCCGGCCCTGACGCCTCGGCCTCGTCCAGATTCTCCACCACTCCAACAGCTCCACCAGTCCAGTCGTTGCCAGCTCCTCAGCAGTACCATCCGTAGCCGTTGGTGCCTCTGTTTCCTTCACCAGCACAGTCCTCCTCCTACCCAAGCTCTGGTGTCGTCAATCCGCACTTGGTCTACACTCCCAGGCCGTCCTCTCGTGAGCGTCACTCGGAGCAGTTCATCGCGCTTGAGCGCGACCTGCCTCGCCCTCCCCCCCAGGGAAGTGCGAGTTGCATCCCCTCCTGCTCTCTTGCCCAGCCCTACATGAATGAGACTGAGCTACGGTCGTGTCCCGATTCCTTGTCTGTCTCATTGTCTTCCGTGTTCTCCTCTAGCCCCTTCTATCACGACGTTGCGTGGCTTGATGATTGGCAGTCTCGGTTCGCGCCCCCTTCCACCGCGTCCGCGTCTCTTGCTTGATGCCATGTGACTGTTAGCGATTTGGCGACTCCGGTCCAGGACCGTGCTGAGACGTTGATCATCGACTCTGTGGCCACGCATCACATGACGGCCTTCCGCGAGGCCTTTTGTATGCTTGGTCATGTCGGCAATGTTTTCGGTATCCAGACGGGCTCCAGACAGGTATAGCCTATCCGTAGCGTCAGCGTCGTTCGTTTTTGTGGTCCTGCCGGTGATGTGTTTATGACCGATGTCCTCTTTGTCCCAGGTCTTGAGCTCAGCCTCCTGTCCGTTACTGCCCTTGACCGCATAAGCATGGACGTTCTGCACTCGCGTGGTGTTTTCACTGTGTCGTTACGTCTGTCATGTTATGTTGTCCTGCATGCCACCGCACGTGGCAACCTGGGGCATGTACCTTGTCTGTCCTCCTCTCCTTTCATTCTTTCCCCGTCGGCCGCTAGAGGCCATATGTTTGTCACCAGCACACTCTCTCCTTAGCACACTCGTCTTTTGCACCGCCGCCTTTGCCACGTCCACTCTGCTACCGTAGATAGCATGCTATGCACCCAGCCGGCCAAGGGACTTGACCCAGAGACTTTCCCTCTCCCGTGCCCCACAGAGTACATTGATTGTGCTGAGGGTAGAATGTACCGGTCCACTTACCCTCTATCCTCCTCTAGTGCATCCGCCCCTCTCGACCTGGTCCATTCTGATGTCATGGGCCCTCTCCCCACCGAGTCTGTCGGAGAGCATGGCCACTATGTCCTCACCCTCACTGACGACTACTCTCGTTACTACTGGGTCTTCTACCTTTGGCAGAAGAGCGATGTCGCCCGAGCCATCTAGGACTGGCTTGTCCTTGCGGAGCACGAGTGTGGTCAATCTCTTTGCCGCTTTCACTCCGATCGCGGTGGTGAGTACATGGGTGAGACCACGACCTTTCTCGCCTCTCGCGGTATCCACCACGAGACGTCCGCGCCCTACACGCCCGCCTAGCACGGCGTCTCCGAGCGGTGGAACCGTACCAGGGCCGATGTCATCCGTACCATGCGGGTCGAGTCTGGTCTCTCCGACGGATTCTACTTTGAAGCCATGGCCTATATGACATGGGTCTGGAAACGGATTCTCCACGGTCCCCTTTCCCGCCAGTCCACGCTGTACAAGCATTGGTGCAGTCAGCGCGTTGACCTATGCCCGGCTCGCGTCTGAGGCAGCGTGGCCATTGTGTGGCTGCCCGCCCCGTAGCAGGGCGGCAAGCTCACCCCCCGCGGACGTTCCTGCACCTTCTTTGATGTCTCTCGTCAACCCAAGGGCTGGCGATTCTGGAATCCATCCCCGCACTGCATCGGTGAATCCCGCAATGCCCTCTTCTTTGAGGACTTGTTTCCCCACAACCACATTTGTTTTGGCTCGTCCGTATCCCTCCCATCGCGTGGGGGAGTGGTGAGTCCGTCCTCCATCCTACCGCTTCAGGGCGACACATGACTCAGTCCCTCTGAGCTGGTAGCCCCAGTCACATCCTCTGGCCCCTCCGGGCCAGCAGCCCCAGTCGCGCCCGCTAGCCCTGTCGTGCCGACAGTACCAGTCGTGACGCTAGCCCCTCCGGGCCTGTAGCCCCAGTCGCGTCCACTGGCCTCTCCGGGCCAACAGCCCCAATCGCGCCCGCTAGCATTGCCAAGGCAGCAGCCTCAGTCGTGTCCGCTGGCCCTCCGGGCCGGCAGCCCCAGTCGCGTTCGCAGGCCCCTTCAGGCCGGCAGCCTCAGTTGCGTCCACTGGCCCCTCCGGGCTGACAGCCCCAGTCGCGTCCGTTGGCCCCTCCGGGCCGAGAGCGCGAGTCGCGTCCGCTGGCCCCTTTGAGCTAGTAGCCCTGGTGGCACCCGTTGGCCCCCCTGGGCCAGCAGCCGGAGTCGCATCCGCTGGCTCCTCCGGGCCAGCAGCCCCGTCAATCTCCGTTGGCCCGTCGGACTCAATGCCATCTCTTTCCCTACCGCGCTATACACGTGGCCCAGGCGGTAGCCTCCGATCCAGGTCGTCGGTGAGCACGCCGACCGTCGCACTGTGCCCCGTGGCGCCTCGACCCCCTGTGGCTCCACGTGTCTCCTCCACTCCCACAGTCGTGAGTGGGGATCCTGGCACCAAGGCCCTCGGCTTGACCACTTCGGCCATCATTGTAGACCTTCACCCGGGTTCCGCACTAGGCTACGCCATGCTTCATCACGAGCATCGGCATGTTATTGTGACTGCAGTTGCGTGCATCACATCTAGAGCACAAGATGCACATGCTCTCTCAGTCCACTCCATAGCACACCTGGAGGACCCACCTACCCTACGCAAGGTTTCGAGCCTCTCCTGAGGCTGCACACCGGGACGCTGCCTGCGCTGATGAGCTCGCTGCTATCCGGTAGCACCATGTGTACGACCTCGTCGACCTTCCTCTAGTTCGGAAGGCCATCGGTGCCAAGTGGGTCTTTCGACAGAAGTGGAAGCCTGACGGGTCCTTGGACAAGTACAAGGCTCGCCTTACAGCCAAGGGGTTTGCCCCAATCCGTGGAGTCAATTACGACCAGATCTTTGCCCTAGTCGGCCGGTTCTTCACTAGTCGGGCTCTCTTCAGCATGGTTGCCTAGCATGGGTGGGAGCTGCATCAGATGGACGTGAGCAACAATTTTCTCAAAGGCTCACTGGAGGGTGAGGAGCTCTACATGGTAGAGCCCCAGGGCTTGGACGATGGCACTGGGAGAGTGTGGCGGCTGCAGAAGGCCCTGTATGGCCTAAAGCAGTCGCCTCGGTGCTGGAACTAGGAGATCAACAGCACGCTCTTACGCAGCGGCCTCCAGCGCAGCACCGCTTACCCCACACTATTCGTTGGTCCGCGAGGCCAGACATTTGCTGCTTTCCTGGTCTACGTCAACTATCTCCTCATCGCGTGGCCAGACACGGCTGCCATTGAGCGAGTGAAGAACTTGCTGCACACCGCCTACCTGATGATGGATCTAGGATCTGCCCGAGTCTTCCTCGGCATGGAGCTCAAGCATGATTGCTCCCAAGGTCATCCTGCACGTCCACAAGGCTGCCTATGTGCAGACTCTGTCCACTCGCTTCGCCGAGGACCTGCCATTCGTGCCGAGCGCATCTTCACCCATGTCACTTGATGGCCACGTGAAGCTGAAGAGTCCTGACCCAGCTGTTGTGGGGGAGCCAGTCGACGTGACCACGTATATGCGAGTCATCGGGTCACTGATTTTCCTGGCGATGATGACGTGCCCAGACCTTGAGTTCGCCGTCAACCTCGTGGTCCAGTTTTCTCAAGATCTTCGTCACCTCCACTTTGAGGCCGCGATCCGAGTACTGCACTATGCCGTCAACTCCTCGGTGAGGTCTCATGTTCCGCCGCCAGCCGTTTGTTGTCGCGGTAGGCTACACCAACAGTGACTGGGCCATCAGTTCGGATGGTAAGAGTCGCACAGGCTGGATCTTTCTAATTGGCGGCATAGTTGTGTCCTGGCACAATGGCACGTAAGGGTGCATTGTACGCAGCACTGCTGAGGCTTAGTACGTGGCCCTTGGCTCAGGCGCGTGTGAGAGTGTGTGGTTGCGTCGTCCGTTATCCGAGTTGCTTTAGTCTGTCCCATCCATCACGATGCATATTGACAATGAGAGTGCCATAGCCATCGCCGACAATGACGGTGTGCATCACTCATGCACTAAGCACATCAACGTTGAGTATTACTATGTGCGTTCGTTGTTGCAAGACTGCAGCATCAGCATCGTGTGGGTTGAGACAGCATAGCAGCTGGCTGACTTCTTGACCAAGACACTGAAGTGCGACTCGTTCAAGAAGGCCGTGAGTTCGGTCGGCGTGCGTCCGTGAGTGGCTCTCTTTGTCTTTGCGTGCATCTCTGCATGTACTGGGGGAGTCTGGTTGTTGACTCTCTCTCTGCCGGCATATGTGCACTACACTTGTGAGTCATGGGGGAGTGTTGGTTTTTGTGCATCTCTCATTGTACTCTGTGTTGTCCTCCTGGTTCATGTACACCGGCGTGCAGATGATTGAGGGTGAGACTCGACGCTGCTGGAGTGTCGTTCCATGGAGCCGACACACGCTGAGGCCTACTCGTAGTTCGCTGGAGCCTCCTCCCTCTGGCTACGTGCTCAGCTCCATCTGCGGGCCTCCTCGGCGGTCGGGCCGCCGGCGGTCACTGCCATTGCAGATGCTGTCTACATACACCCATCGCTGTTTCTGGTTATGCCATTGGGTCTGCAGCGTGATGCTCTGCCTAGGGTCCATGTCTCTTGCTCTGTGGCATTGTTTGGCACCATTGACTGTCTTAGGCACTGCCTGGGTTCGGGTAGCACTGACTGTTTTGCTGTTATTAGTCTAGCTTATTCTGACCGTACAACTGCGTTCGCAGCGTCGGTAGTATGGTATGGTCCAGTTTTTTGGCAAAACGGACGACGCCCGGGTTTTCAGCTCTCGGGCGTCTAGCCGGGTTCACCGAAAAAACCATGCTTGCTTGAAAAGAGGTCTAGGATTATTTTCTGATTGGCTGATTAGCTCAGTAACAAGTTCTACACTAGTGGGGGGGAGCAAGATCTTGGAGGGGTCTCCCATTGTTGCTTATTCTTCATGTCTAATCAGTTTCTGGCTGCTTTCTGACGCTAACACTGGCGCGCACATTTATGAGAAACAAACTCAGAGCTTCCAGACTTAGTCTCTAGAGTAGCAGCCTAAGGGGGCAGCAGACTTAAGCAATGAGCGTGGAAGCCCGCACGCTGCATCAACAACGCTGCTGAGCCAACTTGCTGCCTAGTGTTTCCGTGAGCCATGAGCTGCAACAGGTGTTTATGTTGTGTTCTTGTTAGTTTTCCTCTCTCTCTGCATGTGTTTCATTTATGGAAGCACATTTGACACTCTGCTTGTGTCGCCTAGTCAAGCCCTTGCTGTTTTGCATCTGACCTGTGTTGACGCCGCGAGCTGACTAAGCACAGACACCAAGTCAGTGGCAAACGTACTAGGAAGCTTCATGGAAATTGCATTTTGATATCAGAGCAAACGAGCCACATCTCGTTGTGCTGTGTACCAGAGATGCAGTAGCACCAGCAGTGAGTGACATCAGTGGCAACCACCCATAGTAGCAGCAGCACCAGATCCTGGAAGGACCCACCACGACTACGTTGCTGCGGAGCGGTGGAGGCAACGGAGACAGTGGCGGCAGCCACAGCAACAGCAAACGCAACAACAGCAACCGAAGTAGCAACAGCGGCGGGAGGCACCTACAACAAGAGCGGCTACGGGCAGTAGCCATTGCAATAGAAGCACAAGCAGGAGCTGCAACCGTAGCGACGGAGGGCAGCAGCCAATTTAGCACGCATAGCTGCTGCTATAGTGGCAAGTAACTATAGCAGCAACAACGGAAGGAAGCAGCCTAAGCAGCAGTTGTAGCAGCAACGGTGGCTGCAAGCAGCTATAGGTGTGTCTGCGGCGAGTAGCTATAGCAACAGCTATGGGGGGGACCGCAACCACACAAGTAGCGAGACGATGCTTCAGTAGCAGCGGCGGTCAACATCCATAGCAGCAGTAGTGGCAGCTGGCAGCTGTAGCAGTAGCAGCGATAGGTAGTACCCACAGCAGCTGCAGTTGTGGCGAGCAGCTTCAACAGTGGCGGTGAGCAACAACAACAACAGCGGCGGCAACGGCAGGCAATTGTAGTAACGGCGGCGGCAGGTAGCATCCGCAGCAACAACAGCGGTAGTAGGCAGTTGCAACAGTAGCAGCTGACGGTAGCAGCAACAGTTCACGGTAATAGCAGCAGCTGACTGCAGCAGCCACAACAGCAGCTACAATACTGCTTCGTCGCATGCGCTGTAGGAGTGGCAGCAGCAGCATGCGCAGGAGCGGGGGCAGCAGCCGCGGGGGTAGGAGCAGCTGGCCCCGTCGCCATTGCAGCAACAGGAAGCTGCCGTGCAGCTTCTTGTTATGACGGCTCGCCCTTGAGGGTGAGTGGGGGCCGTTGAGCTCGCTTGTGGGCGAGCTCGCTGAGCGAGCTCGCTGAGCAAGCTCGCTCGAAGAGTGAGCTCTTTGAGCAAGCTCGCTCGACGGGCTCGCTCGAGGATTCAAGCAAGACACAAAAAAAAAAAACAAGGAANGCAGCAACAGGAAGCTGCCGTGCAGCTTCTTGTTATGACGGCTCGCCCTTGAGGGTGAGTGGGGGCCGTTGAGCTCGCTTGTGGGCGAGCTCGCTGAGCGAGCTCGCTGAGCAAGCTCGCTCGAAGAGTGAGCTCTTTGAGCAAGCTCGCTCGACGGGCTCGCTCGAGGATTCAAGCAAGACACAAAAAAAAAAAACAAGGAAAGGAGGTCCTCAAGTGGGGCTCCCATAATAGCCCCAGAAGGGGCACCCGATGAGGTATCTCCGAAAAAAAACCCAGAAGGAAGACAAAGAAAACAAAGGGTGGCCGGAGGTCACAACTGTCAATTGGTGACAATGAACGGTGCAGTAGCAGCAGCCGTAGTCGCAGCGGCACCACCAGTAGCGTTACTAGCCGTTGGAAATGTGGCGTGGACCACTGCAGTCGGCGTTGACAGCGGCCGTAGGTAGCAGTGACAACAGCAGCACCACCGAAGGCAACTTCAGGTTGCATATTACGCTAGCTACGCAATAGCAGCATAGCAATCGCGTAGTAGTCCCTCAGCAGTGCACCACTAGCGTTGTGGTGGCCGTCCTTGTGACGGTGTCACAACACGTTTGAGAGACTGTGCTTCGATCGCACACCTCCCCCTTTGGCCTTGTGCCAGTGGGAGCAAGTGCCATGTGCACTCACCCACACCAAGCTCCGGAGACAAACAGACTGGCTTGGCAGGGAGTGTAGCCGGCACCGTGGTTGGCACCGGCACTGCATGCGTGGCAGACGTCGCTTCCATAATGGGATTTGCAGGCGTGGCACACGCCTCAGGCGTCTAACGGCTTTGCCTTTTACTTCTGCGGCAATCGGCACCATGGCTGGCGCCAGTGTCGCCAACGTCCCATCGGGTGGCGACCGCCCTTCAGTCACAGTGTGTTCCATGCAATGTGCTCTCTCACACATAATGTTGCTTAGGGGGTTGTTTATTCCCTCACATTATCAAAGCAGTAGAGAGATTAAGTGCGTGCACCCCACCATATAGTCCGCAACAGCAGCAATAGAGATGTCTGTGCTGGGTTGGGCTGGGTTGGGTGGGGAGTACAGGTCCTTACAATGTGTAGAACCTGAGCTGAGGGTTTACGTCACGCAGTCCTCCAACACAGCCGGGGGCAAAATGCTGCCAAAATTTCTTGGCTACTTCCTTTACCGCGTCTGCTATCTTGGCAATGACAAATGTAACTCGTAGCGTTCTGAGCTACAGTAGCAGCAGCGGTTGCAACCAAAGTTGAACCTACAACAATAGCAGCCCTTGGCATCTTCCCTACTACTGCACCAGATCTGCCGCATCTGACAGCAGCAGCGGCAGTCGCTTTTAGCCGCCGTGGCAGCGGTTGTTCTAGTAGTAGCGGCAGCTACTTTAAGCTGCCATGGCCGTTGTCATTGCAGCAGCAGCTACTGTATTTCTGCAAAAGAGGCACCAAAAACATCTCTTGCAACTGCCCTCGGTTACTACTACAACAGCAATAGCAATACGGGTAGTGGATGTGGCATCCGTAGCTGGCATTAGTGAAGCAGCAGTAGCGAAAGCAACAACACCAGTAGTGGCAGCTGGAGCTATAAGCACTAGCGCTAGTAGTTCGTAACTGTAGTTGGAGCAACACGAGCAACAAGTACTGGTGTTCTCAGCTAAGCATTCTATAGCGTACGAGCCATTGCTAGGGTTAGAATTGGTTGTTAAATAGTTATCGGGTACTTTGGGTACTCGAGGCATAGGTTTTGAGGAGCCAAAGCCACGAAAAAACATAATGGGCTAGAGTCTAGTTTGACTCTAGCCTGGAAAACATCTGTGGCCGGATTCTAGGTGAAAGGAGTGCCGCGATGGTGAATCCATCACGTCACTCCTCCCCTCTAGTTGGCTGCTAGGGTCCTGTTCCAGCGTGGCAATGCCATGTGGAATGATTAGGCTTAGGTTTATTGTTTTACGTCCATGCCCTATGACGACCCTGTCCGTTTGTGGCGCGGTTCGTCTCAGCCAAAGTGGCTGAGGTGACCATTTTCTCACTCTCCTTGGATTACACTTTCTGAGGGCCTACGTTTTGGGGTTAAGAAGTTAGTCTCAAAACAGCCCACGGCTGTTGCATTGGCATCAGAGCCAGAGCTCAGCATTAGCCGACGGAGTAGTGTACAGCGAGAGAAAAAGATAATGTTTGGACGAGTTCGTCCAAATGTTGCCCGATCGGCGGAGAGGGCGAGAGGCTAAATGCCGCCCGATCGGCGGCAAGGACAAGCCAAGAGATCGACGCCGACGAGTAGCAAAACACCCCCCGGTGCGAGTGAGCTCACATCCGAGAGCCCGACAGGCCGAGCCCGACGGTGACAAGTGACGAGTGGGGAGCGATCCTCCCCCTCCCCCTCGCCATGGGCCGACGGCCCAAGGGGGAGGAGAGGGGGCGTTCTCCCTCTCCTCCCTCTCTCACGCAGGCTGACGGCCTTAGGGGGAGGAGACGGGACGTTCTCCCTCCCAGGCCCTTATGATGTGGGCTGACTTCCCTAAGGGGAGGAGAGGGTGCATTCTCCCTCTCCCCCCTCTCTCACGCGGGCCAACTGCCCAAGGAGGAGAGGGACAGGAGACCTGCTACCCCTCCCCTCCCTCTCACCCTCTCATAGTGCCCATGGCAGCAAAGGAGAGGAGAGGGACAGATTCCCTCCCCCCGCCATCCATGGCACCGACGGCGCTGAAGGGGAGGAGAGGGACAGGAGTCCCTTTCCCTCCCCCTCTCCCATGGAGTCGACTGTGCCAAAGCGGGCGGATGAGGGGAGAGTCTCCCCTTCCCCCCGTCTATGGCGCCGACGGCGCTAATGGGGACGGGTGAGTGGAGAGTTCCCCCCCTTGTCCATGGCGCCAACGGTGTCAAGGGGGAGGAGATGGGGCATCTTCCCCACCCCCCCCTCATGCAAACCGACGGCCCAAGGAGGAGAAGGGGACGTTCTCCCCCTCCCCTCCCCCCTCGCACAGAGGCTGACGGCTCTAGTGGAAGGAGAGGGGGTGTTCTCCACCTCTCCTGTCCCCTCTCACGCGGGACGGCCCAAGGAGGAGGAGGCGTTCCTCCCTCTTTCTCCCCCTCACAAGGGCCGATGGCCCAAGGAGGAGAAGAGGGAGCGTCCCCCCCCCCTCTCTCACTCTCTCTC
>SZWC01002577.1:32629-109391 GCA_023375785.1 Penium margaritaceum | reverse complement strand
CACACACACACACACACACACACACACACACACACACACACACAAGGGCCGACGGCCCAGAGAAGAGGCCAGGCGGCGTCCCCACCTCCTCCCCTTATCACACGGCACAAGGAGGAAGGAGGGGAGGAAGTTTCCTCCCTCCTCCACACCCCGTCGAAGAGGGTGGCCCCGCAGAAACCAAAACACGTGATATAGAAGTAATCACGTTTGTAGTATGAACGCGAGATACCAGTGTAGCGGGTAGCACGTGCATTCTGAGGTAGGAGATGTGGTGTTTGAAACTTCGAACAATACAAGTCTGCACTTTAGCCAGAACAATCCCCCATTTTGAACCTGGTTGGTTCCACAAAAATCCAAGGGCAGGTCCTCTGGTTGGTTTCCATTTTGGACGCCATAAAAACCAATTTGAGGCTCAGAGCAAGCTCAAAATCCTTGTCCGATGGAAAAATAATTCTCTTGTGCCACTACCACAAGAGGCAAGAACAGTCTCCTTGACGAAATTTGGAATTGACCGTATCGGTCATGGGTTTTGCCACCGTAGTGTGGTAAGAAGCTCCAATTAAGCTCTAGAATATTTATGATTTTATGGCATAGTCTAAAAAAATCCATTTCAATGAAAATGGGAAAAAGGGAAAATCGATCATTTTCTCTACACACCACGAGGTGTTGTTTTCAAAGGAACAAGTCGTTCCACGGAATGAAACTGGCATTTGGAATACAGCAAAGGTAAGATACATTAACGTGAGAATGCTAGCATCAACAGTGCCTAAATGTTCTGGATTAACCTCAAAGTTTGGGGTAATTTGTGAGAAAACCCGGAAGGGGTGACTGTCAAAAGCCACGACATCGCTGAATGCAGGTTGGAAATGCGCTAAACAATTTTGTATGCGCCGAAGGGCCATTACTGTATACACCGGGTTGCAAAATCACAAAGATGATGTGGATCAAGAAAAATTCTCGATGAAAGTAATTTAAAGCACCGAACATGCTGCAACCACTCAAAGACTCATCCACTTACCGCAACAATGCAAAACGTATGGGCTGCACAAAAACGAGTGTTGATTACACAGTTGCACAAGGCATCGATCACATCATTGGCGGAAGTGCCGATTGCACTACTTGCAACAACAGAAGTGCTGGTTGAAGAGATTTTGTCGGTGTCAAACACACCACTGCAATAGTGCTTGTTCCACTTTAATCACGGATGTCGAAAGCATCCGTAATGCTAGTGCCAAACGCACTGCTCATGGTCCACGGAGATATGACTAAAATAAAATGCCGATTGAGTATCTACGGGGGTGTTGATTGCACCAAGGATGCTGGGTACTTTTTTTTTTCTGAGTGGATGTAGACAAAGCAAGAAGGTGAGTGCCGATCGCACTCAACACAGACGCGATGATGAAAACTCCCGCACGAGGGTCGAGCGCCCAAAATTGACAAGTGCCGGTTGCACTGGGAGCATGACCAACATGGAAATGCAATCGTAGCATTCATACGAGTGCCGAGTGCACGATTACCATGATATTGAATGAATGGCCAATGAGTGCGTCGGTTAGACCGTTGACACGAGTGCCCAATGCACCATTGTCATAAACGCCGATTGCACGATTGACAAAAGCTCCGGGTTGCACTTTTGTCACAGGTGTGGAATGCACCACTGATACAAGTGTTGAGCGCACGACGGTCGTAAGTTTCGGTTGGACTTATTATGCTAATTTTGATGGTAGAACACGTGTTACAATATGACGATTGCATCGATAGCATGGGTGCTGATCGCACCCCATTGCATCCACTGGAAAGAACTAGCCAACACTTTACCTAGTCGTTCTAGCTTGTGGTAGACCACCGAATAAAAGCATACGATCTATGCGCTGAGTGGTTCTATAGGTAAGTGCATCAAGCACGTTACTTGAAGCTCCGGAAACACGTCGTGTGGCATTTTCAAGACATCTCGAAAAAGTCGAGGATGATCATACTATCGAATTCTTCAAATAGAGAACCGACACGCATGACTAGAAACAACCACAGACGACTGTGGTGATCAGATGTATGCCCAAACGGTGTAAAAAAAACACAGCCTCTTGGTCGTCACCGACAGTAACGACCATTTGAAGTTAAAAACTTCGCCTTTCTGATAGCAGTCTGGAAAGATGCTTCCGAATGAAGTATGGATCAAGTTTTAACGGATAAATCACATGTGTTACAAGGACGATTTCCTTAGATTTGGACCATGCTAAAGGTGAACAAACTCCTCCGTATCCATACAAAAGCCCGGTCGGTTGAGCACCAGTTCCAAAACATGCATCGCTTGCATGACTGCAAGGGGTCAGCGGGAATGACCAAGCACAAGAGACAGCACGAGTTTCAATGGATCATGGTATGCGATTCATGTCCTTCTACTTTAGCCGCGTGAAGCTGGGTACACGGCATGCGTGAAAAACATGCACGACATGCACAAACACCTTATCCACTAAGTGTTGGTGCGTCGATTGAGACACCTAGTTATGGATGAGTTGGACGGACGAATGATCACAACGGTTTTGTGACATTTGAATGAGCTGACAATATCAGCTAATATTTTGGATAACAACGGCGATTCCATTGCACCAAACAAGTGGTTTGGTGGGCGTAGAACGTGTGCTACAACAGTTGCATGTCCTATTGCGCTACAATATCCAAAGGCAAACGCGATTGTTTCATGACTTAGCCCGTTTCATGACTATGTTGTGAGATGTTAAACAGACCTGGTGTGTTAGCACACCAAATTCAATCCTCGAGGACTGTCATCGTGCTGCCTAATTCTTTTTTTTTGGTCTCGTGGCCGTAACCGGTGGGAGCGGGAGGGTCTCCAAGACACCAAAACAAGCCCGGGGATTGAACCCGGCCCCCCAAACAACTTATAGCTCGAGGAATGACATCATGCTGCCTGTACATAGTGTGTACTAGATGCATCGGTAAATTTTGGAGGTTTTGTGCATGAATAGTCATGGCCGATACAAACATCGGTCCATGATTGAACATGTCAAGGGTGACATCCCTGAACAAATACTCAATGGCAAAACCATTGACATCGTATCACTCGGTGAGTGATGGACACAAATCGTGGTACCCGATTGGTACTGATGAAAAAAAGGTACATGAGTGTACTCACAACCCTGTTTAGAAGACAAGGTTTATTGTCAATGGGGGTTGTAAATGTGCCACACAGGGGCAGAGACTCTTTAATCGGTCCTCAATGATTGAAGACGCCGTAATGCGGTGGTCAAAGATCGCAAGAGTCACTTGTGGCATATGACAAGATTGACTGATTGTCGAAAGTGAACAAATTTGAAGGTGACACCTTCAGTCTATCATCGCTTGAGGAGTGAACATGTCATGGACATTCATAGACGAAAGTACGTGAACCAATGTCGGTGTCATGAGTTCATCCACAGTTTGGTGAGAATCGATTTAAGAGAAAATGAGCGACACTCATTTTCTACTAATGGTGCTCTCGAGTACTATGAAGATCTCATAGATTTCTGCAAACCAAATTCGACACAGTTGGGATCACGTCAAGGTCTATCTTTTATGCTCAAAGCTTATGACCGTGGAGGCGATCTATAGGCTGATAGATTTAAGCTAACAGTGTGTTAGCATCCACATCTTGGTGGTCCAACAAACCACATAACGAGTCATAATCAACACTGAAACACGATAACGACCAGTGTGTCATAGCTAAATGTTGATGTGAAAGGACTCTTCAAGATGGGCCTTGAGAAAATTTGTTTATTATCAGATTCTTTTGGTGTTTTAAGAAATGCCTCAAAGTTGATGAAATCGTGACACGGTAAACTAGTCGTGTCCTTCACACTCTTCAAACATCACATGGATGGATTTTGATCACACCAAAGGCATGGTGTAGCACCGGCCATCCAATTTGCTGGAACGAAACCAATCTCTGAGAGAGACAGTAGCGATTACAATGTAGTCGAACCACGCTTTCATGACTCGGAAGGTCATCGTAAAGTGACTTAACTCCCTTGATTCTGGAGATGGTTCAATTTAAATGCATTGCCGAATGCAAGTAGAACTTGTTTTGGATGTCGGTGCGATGGTTTCCACAACGGTGTTTGTCGGATGTCTTTGATGAGGGTGATCTCCTCTACGAGAGCCTTGGCTGAGGCATATGGAAAACACTCTGGTAAGTGGAAGTACCAAACGTACACAATAGAAGACATTGAAACAACACAAATTGTTGCAACTTGACAAACACAATCCATTGAAGGGTTCTTGAATGGAACCCTTGGACACGATTATATAATTGCAAAAAGATTTAGGGACTAGTTGTTCCAGTGTCACCGGATGTGATTCGGAAGTGTTCGATCACAATCACATGGAATTGACACCCGAAAGGTGTTCTTCCAACTTGTACCGCAATGATTGTGATCATGATGCACCCGTTTGGTGAATACCGTACGATGAACACTTTGTTCGTGGATAGAGTCTATGGTCGTTGAGATTGGTTATCTCAGCTAACCTAGTTCAAAAGTAGTGTGCTTTTGACACGGATGTGAGCAGCAGCCTTTGGCACCCATTTCAAACAAAAATGAGGGGATGATGGTTGAGACCAAGATCATCTAGGTCGGAGCATTGTCGTGTCCAATGATGGACTTAAACAGCAAGTGCGCATGCCAGACGACCTATGCTGCCTCCTTCAAAGATGAGTGCAATCTTTGAGTAGAAAACCACGTGTGCTCAGCAACCATGTCTTAGGATCTTGGTGCATCCCAACCCGAAGAAAAATCTAGCATGTGAGTTGCATGGGCTTAGTGGAGCTTGGTTGAGTTGAGCCAACGAACCCACAGGTGCTGAAAGAGGTCTAGTAGACTTACGCGTGGTCATGAACACGTGGTTGCAAACCGAGAGGAGTAATGTCTGGATCTTGGATTGCACGTATTGACAATATTGTGGGGAGGTACCATCTTGGAAACAACCCCTTGGAAGAGATCATCTCCGAACGACATGGGAAGTGTTCTGTGGACATGGAAAGTTTTCCTGGGGACGCCCGGTCAATTGGTCACAGGGATGCTCCTTGCAAAGGGGGAGGAAGCGTCACTACAATAGCTTGCTGAACTCGTACCACACAGAATGTGGGAAAATTCATCCTATGTAAACTCTTCCAAAATGGCAAGACATTGTTGACAATGTACGTCCCAAAAGGTATTGACCATGCCATCGATACACACGTGTGATGAGTATTTGGTGAAGACTCACCAACACTAGTGAAGAACGTACAAGGATTGAACACGTCTCATCTTGGCAAGAGCCAAGGGATCACATGATCAACAGTGGATGTTGTACGCAAATGACCATTCTCACAAAAACCACAAGTGTGTGGTCGATTGTGCGTGAACGTGACGCAACCGTGTTGCGGATGACAAGAGCTCACACATGTGATCTTGTTTATAATTCTTATTGCATGGTTTGCATTATGAAGTATGCGATGATCAAACCTTCGTTAGCAAAGACAAACCAGGACGGTTCAAAGCAAAGGGGGAGGAATGTAGTGCATGCGCCATTTTTAGGGTTAAAAATGGCCGTTAAACAGTTATCGGGTACTACGGGTACTTGAGGCTCAGGTGAGCCAAAGCACTGAAAAACATAATGGGCTAGAGTCAGGTTCGACTCTAGCGTGGAAAATATCTGTGGCCAGATTTTAGGTGAAAGGAGTGCCGTGATGGCGAATCCATCGCGTCACTCCTCCTCTCCTCTAGTTGGCCGCTTGGGTCCCGTTCCAGTGTGGCAATGCCACGTGGAACGTTTATGCTTAGGGTTATTACTTTACGTCCATGCCCTATGACGACCCTGTCTGTTTGTGGCGCGGCTCATCTCAGCCAAAGTGGCTGAGGCGACCATTCGCTCACTCTCCTTGGACTATACTTTCTGAGGGCCTACGTTTTGGGGTTCAGTATTTAGCCGCAAAACAATCCACGGCTATTACACATGCAGTGCAGCAAGCGGCAACATGCAGCTTCAACAGCGAGCAGCAAGCATCAACAGTAGTAGTAGCCGCCTCACAACTGTACACAACTGCAAGCCACACATTCGCATGCTCTGGCATCAGCTACTGACAATAGCAGGTGCCATCGTAGCACGCAGAACACTCACAATAGTAGCAGTAGACAACAGCTGTTGCTTTGCAATTGCGCAGAGCTGCAAGCCATGGGTCAGCGCGCCGCAGCATAAGCTGATCGCAACAGCAGCAGCTAGCACAACGCAACAGCAGCGACTACAGGAGCACTAGCAGAAACGTTCCCATCCACCAAGGAATTACATCGCAATTTCCTGCTTCTCCTTACCAGCTCAGCACACCGTTGGCAATGGGCTCATGGTGAACGGGCCCGTCGCACGACGGGCTGGTTGACCATGAGCCCGTGGTAGGACTTAGATTGGCTTGGCTTGGCTTGATACCCGAAACAAACAAATTGTTTGTTTCGGGTATCAAGGGGTGAGCCCGGGGTCCACGGACTTGTCGGCCATGTCTCAGAGGGAATTGAGAAACTCCCAAAGCAACATCTAGCGTGAGAGGGCACGTTGCATAGAGCGCAACGGAGCAAACGGTGCTTCAAACGGTAGAGAGACGGTGAAGATACACTTGAGCATGGAGAAGTTAGAGTACAACAAACAAATGAGTGGGTAGATGTAGTCTCACCCACATGCGTGCAACTAAGGCACACAAGTCCAATCAACCATTGAGAAAATAGCCTAACCCAGCTGTAAGCTCCAAAACAACAACAAAGGAGAACCCGACAGGCGAACAGGCTGCTCGGTTGTCCAAATGACGAACGGAAAGAAGTGCCAGGTGCTAAAAAAGAAACTCTACGTAATTGGATCATCAGCGAGCAAAGATAACGCCTGTGAGGAAATGAAACCCGGGAGGTGGTCACCGAGAAAACTCTAGAGGGCACATGAGGGCGTGCCGACTGGTGCTGACGCTGTTAACGTAGTCCTCGGATGTCCGGATAAACCAGTGAGTCGTGGAGGCAAGTCCAGAGGTCACCGTGACTCACACACCAAAACTACCCCATGAGTCGTAGACGCCAGGCACCATGGGCAAGCAAGGGTCACAAGACGAAGGCAACGTCTGCGCACGGTAAGCGGCACCAGATGTGACCACACAAGAAAAACTGAGACAGATAGGAAGGAGCAAGAGCGGGGTACAACTCAGGTAGGAGCAGGAGCATACGCAAGAAGCCTAAAATTGCACACCGCAAGCTTGAACTTGTCGCTGCACAACGCTTTGTTGAGGAAGTCAGCATGCAGCTGCCGTGTGTCGACACCCACGACAGGGACATTGTCATGTGCCATGTACTCATGTACAAAATGATGCTCAATGTTGATGTACTTTGTGTGCATGTGACACATGCCATCATGCTCTGCTATGTGGTGCGTGCTCTCATTGTCGCAGCGGATGGTGATGCAGCCGATGGGCTGGCGCACCTGTTGCATGAGACGGAACAACCCGATGCTCTCACAGAACCCAGCCCCCAATGCAACATAATCAGCCTCAGTCAAGCTCCGCGCCACGCAACCTTGCTTACCACTCTCCCACGAGACAGACGTACCCCTGACAAGGAAGATGTAGCTGGACCGACTGCGCGCATCGCCATCATGGACCCAATTTCTGCCAGTGTATCCGTCAACAACATTAGACGGCTGTGCGCGAAAGGACAGGCCCAAGCATGGGGTAGACATGACATACCGCACCACATGCAAAGCAACCTCTAGATGGAGCTGATGCAGATGCTGTGAGAACTGCGACAAGAAGTTCACAACAAATGAAGGATCTGCACGCATCGTGGTCTTTGGGGAACATTAGGGAGCGAATGACTTGGAGGTACGTTGTGACATCGACAGGCTCCCCAAGACAATCTGGGTCTGCTGACGTGAGGAGCCTCTGCCCAGTGGGCTTCATGGGTGTGGATGCAGAGGGGACTGCGGCCAACAAGTCAGCAAAGTGCTCTCCCAACGTCCTGACGTAACCAGCCTGATTCACATGTAGGGTGCGATGCTTGCGATCACACTCAATCTCAATTCCCAGGATGATACGAGCTGGACCAAGATCTTTCATTCTCTACACAGACGGGAGGAGATCCTTCATAGCCTAGACAGCCTGCTGGTCGGGGGACGCAATCAAGAGATCATTCACATAGACCAGGACAACGACAAATGGCGTAGAGGGATCACTCACGAACAGAGATGGGTCCACTATGCTACTGTGATATCTGCCCCAGTGCAAGGTCGCGGAGATCTCAAGGTTTCAACAACGTGGATATTTCTTAAGACCACACAGGGCCTTCCAAAGACCCAATCTGTGCCATCCTCGAACCTTGGAGGCTGGACGAGATAGATCTCTTCCTTGAGATTGCCATGCAAGAACGTATTGTTCACGTCCATTTGGTGGAGCTCCCAATCATGCTGTGCCACCTGGATCAGTAAGGCCTTTGCCGTGGTGTACTTCCCAACAGGGGCAAAGGTGGCATCAAATTCCACAGCCGGCACTTGGGAGAATCCCTTGGTTGTAAGATGTTCCTTGTATTGTTCAACTGTGCTGATGTAACCTTACGACTAGGCTAAAGCTTCACCTTCTCATAAACTCATGCTCCTCAATCACAGCAAGCTCCTCGCACATAGATTGCTCCTAAAGGGCTGCATCTGCCGTTGCATCCGGATCCCGTCAGTTGCATTCAGATTCTCCTTCATTGATCTGTTATCCTCACCATTGACCGTCAGATGCCTCTTGTCCTGTGAGTTTGGCCGAAGGGTCCAGCAGTCACCATTGTGAGTCAGATGGGCCCCTTCCGGGAGTGTCGTCGGACGATTTAGGTGTGGGTGTTTCATGGATAGAGGATTGGCAGCCTGTCAGGTGCCTGAGTCTTTTGGCACATTGTCTTGGTCGTGCACCATCGTTGATTGGCTTTTTAGGTGCTGTCGATGCATGTCACGTTTTGTCTCGCACACATGTTTCTCGTAGTTTCTTGATTCTTGACTCTGGAGCCACTCACCACATAACTTGTTCCCGTGTCGCGTACGTATCGTTGGGGCCTGTTGGGGACATCCGTTTTGTCCGTACTGGTTCAGGACAAATGTGACCTGTCCAAGGCATTGGTGCCGTGCAGTTCGTTGGTACCCCGGGTGACATCTTCTTGCCTGATGTCCTATACGTGCCTGCACTTGAGGTGAGTCTCCTGTCGGTCCCTACCCTTGATGATCAGGGTATGGATTTTTGTCACGTCCCGTGTCGTGGGTACCATTTCATTGTAGTCGCTTGGGCGTTTCATGTTATGTGGCATTCGTTGTGACAAATTGTATCGTGTGCCTCTGCTTGTACCTAACGCATCCGCCGCCATCGCTACTCATGCCCATGTCGCTCCTACACTTTCTACTGAGAATATGCGCTTGCTTCATCGTCCCCTCTGCCATGTGAGCACTGCTGCAATTCACAGTTTGCTATGCCACCAGCCTGCCACTGGTTTGGATACTGCTACCTTCTCCACTCTGTGCTCTGCTGACTGCATGGATTGTGTCCACGGCAAAATGCCTCGCTCCCCTTTCCCTATGTCCACGTCTCGCACCCATGAGCCTCTCGCTCTTGTCCACGCTGATGTCATGGGATCATTCCCAATTGAGTTACTCAGTGGTGGTCATTATGTCCCCTGTCTGATTGATGACTTTTCTCATTTCCATTGGTTCTTTCCCCTCCGTCTCAAGAGTGATGTCGGTCCCACGATCGAGTCCTGGCTTGCCCAGGCAGAACGTGCCTGCCAGCGCAAGCTACAGGTAATTATTTCTAATTGTGGTGGTGAGTTCATTGGACCGAACCTGGAATTTCTTATGTCGGTCGGTGTCCAGTTTCAGTCATCTGCACCCTATACCCCTCAGCACAATGGTGTTTCTAAGCACTGGAACCGCACTATTGCGGATGGGGTTCGTAACATGCTGGTTGAGTCTCGTCTTTCTGAAGCCTTTGCTTATGAGGCCATGAAGTACATGACTTGGGTGTGGAATTGGGTTCCTCATGGACCCCTTCCACACCACGTCACACCGTATGAACGTTGGTACCACCATTGCATTGACTCGCGGGTTTGGGGGTGCGTTGCCGGTTTCTGGTTCCCTGAAGACGAGAGTGGTAGGAAGCTCTCTCCGTGCTGGATATTGTGTCCATTTCTTGGTGTCTTGCCACAGTCCAAGCCGTGGCACTTCTGGGATTCTCAGAGTCACCGTGTCATTGAGTCCTGTGAGGCTCTCGTCTTCAATAGCAAGTTCAGTCACAACATTGTCCATCACATCCCCTCTCTTGGCCTAGTCTCGCGTGTTGCCCGTAGCTCTGATGCATCCGGTACACATTGTGTACCGGATGCATCAGTACCTTTCAGAGATTTTGTGCATCATTAGTCATGGTCGATGCTAAAATTGGTCCGTGATTGAACGTGTCAAGGATGATATCCTTGAATATATACTCAATGGAAAAACCATTGACACCCTATCACAAAGTGAATGATGGATACAGCTTGCGGTACCGGACTGGTACCGACAATGAAAACGTACATGAGTGTACTAACAAACATGTTAAAAATGTAAGGTTGATTTTCAGTGGGGGTTGTAAATGTGCCAGAGAGGGGCGGACACTCTTCTATGGGACAAAGACCATTCTTCTTTAACCACCTCTGTAGTGCAGTGGTCAAAGACTTCAAGATTCACTTTCTGGCGCATGACGAGATCAACCGAATGTCAAAAGTGAACCAATTTTAAGGTGACACTTTCAGTCTATCATCACTCAATGAATGGAAATGTAATGGAAATTGATAGATAAAAGTGGGTGAACCCATGTCGGTGACATGAGTTCATCCACAGCTATGTGAAAATTCCAATTCAGAGAAAAACAAGTGATACTCGTTTTCAACTATTGGAATTCCAGAGCACTATGACAATCCTTTAGTTTCCTTCAAACCAACTACGCATAGGTGGGATCATGGCAGGGTCTAGGTTTTGCACCCAAAGCTCATGACCGTGGAGACGACATGAAAGAGGGTGTGAATAATGTGTTAGCATCCACATCTTGGTGGTCCGACCGACCACATAACAAGCCTTCATTTGAAGAAGTATCAAACTTGAGGGTATCATGACACGTTACAACAATCATGTACATCATGCCCTTCACACATCATGCAGATGGATTTTGATCATACCAAAGATTCGCTGTAGTATTGTCTCTACGATATGAATGTGCAAGAAAACCCAACATGTGATTTATTCGAACAAAATCAATCCTTGAATGAGATCATAATGACTATGGTGTAGTCGAACCATGCTCTGTTGACCCGGAGGGTCATGGTGAAACGTCTGAAGTCCTTTGGTTGTTGGGATGGTTAAACTGATGTACATTGCCAAATGCAAGTACAATATGTTTTTGGATGTTGCAGAGGTGGTATCCACAATGGTGGTTGTTTGCCAGAAATTTTTTATGGAGGCAATACCCTCTAAAAGTGCCTTGGAAAAGGCATATAAAAAACAAACTATCGAGAAGAAGTAACAAATGTACACAATAGAAGTCATTGAAGCAACACGGATTATTGCAACTTGGAAAAGGCTATCCATGGACAGTTTCCCAAATGGAACCCTTGGATGTGATTACATAAGCACAAAAATATTCCGGGATCATTGAATTTGATTTCCGGGATCATTGAATTTGATTGATCATTGATTGGACCGTTCGACTACAATCACATATAATTGACACCTGAAAGATGTTCTTTGAAATTTTAACGCATGGATTGTGATCATGGTTTACCCATTTGGTAGACACCATATGATGAACACTTTGTTCGTGGATACATCCCACAATCGTTGAGATCGGTTATCTCAACTAACCTAGTTAGAAGCAATGTGTTTTTGAAACGGTTGTGAGCAGTAGACTACGATACCATTTCAGAAAGAAATAAGGGGATGATGGTTGAAACCAAGATCATCAAGGTCGGACCATGGTCGTGTCTGGTGACGGACTTTGATGACATCTGCGCTGCGCATGCCAGGCGACCAATGCCGCCTCCTTCAAAGGCAAGTGAAACCTTTGAAAGGAAAAACAACTGTTCTCAGCAACCATGTCTTTGAAACTCGGTGCCTTCCAGCCCTAAGATAAAGCTAGTATGCAAGTTCCATGGGCTTGGTGGAGCTTGGTTGAGTTTAACCAACCAATCCATGGATGCTAAAAGAGGTCTACTAGACCTACGCATGGTCATGAACATGTAGTTGCAAACCAAGAGAGCTGATGTCCGGGTATTGGATTGTGCGTACAAACAATGCTGCGGGGAGGTACCAGCTTGGCAACAACCACTTGGAAGAGATCATGTCTGAACGATATGAGAAGTGTTGTGTCAACCTGCTCAATTTTTGTGGGGACGCCCGGTCAATTGGTCTCATAGACGCTCCTTGCAAAGGGGATGGGGACTTCACCATAACAGCTTGCTGAACAAGCACCATATGGAATGTGGAAAAAATCATCCTACATACCCTCTTCCAAGCTGGCAACACATTGCTAACAATGTACACCCCAAAGGCATCAACTTTTCCACTGATACACGTGTAATGGGTCTTTGGTGAAGACTCATCAACGCTTGTGAAGAAAGTACAACAATTATATACGTCTCATCTTGGCAAGAGCCAAGAGATCATGCGATCAACACTGGATGTTATATGTGAATGACCATAATCACAAAACCACTCATGTGTGTGGTTGATGCTGCGTGAATTTGATGCAACCCTGTTGCGGATGACAAGAGTTCAATACTGTGCTCTTATGCATGCGTTTGTTGCACCATTTGTATTATGAAATACACGATGATCGATCTTCTGTGAACAAAGACGAACTGGGACTGTTCGAAGCAAATGGGGAGGAATGTAGCATGTAGACCATTTTTGTGAATAAAATTGGTCCTCAAATGTATCTCAGGTGCTTTGGAGACTCAAGATCATTGTCTTGTGAACTCGAGGCCTAGAAGATAACATGGGGCTAAAGATCGATGCTAGCTTGTATGATAACCATCAGCCAAATTTACGGCAATAGGTAAGGCTGCACACCAAATCCTAGGATCCGGGGATCTTATCCGTGAACCCGGATCCGGATCCGGATCCGGGGATCCGGATCCTTGATTCGGATTCGATCCGGGATCCGAGGATCTTTTCACCACTGGTGAAAGCGTGGGAAATGGGGGTAGGAGTATAAAAATGTAAGGTACTATCCTTGCTCAGCCTATAGGATCCGGAAAAGATTCGGGGATCCCTAGGATCCGGGGATCTTTTCTTGGATCCGAGGATGCGAATCCCCCCTTGGATCCGGAACCGGGGATCAGGATCCAACCTGGGATCCGGGAATCTTACCCGGTGTGAACCCTTAGCAATAGGAGTGCAGCAATGGAAGATCCATTGCCTCACTCCTCCTCCCCTCTAGTTTGGAGCTAGGGTCCTGTTTCCACGTAGCATAACCATGTGGAAACAATATGTCACGATGGGGTTTTAGGATGCATGTTTGAATAAACGCCCTACGATGACCCCATTTCTTTGTGGCGCGGTTTGTCTCACCCAAAATGACTGATGGGACCACTCATGCCATCTCCTTGAATGACCATTCTGAGGGCCCACGTTTTGGTTCCACAATTAGTTTCAAAATGACCCCGTGTTATTACCTTGTAAAGAACACGTATCTGGTGAGAAAAACTCAGTGGGTCGATTTTGGTAAACATTTGTGCTCCTCATATCTAGTCAAAAGCTCATCTTCTCATAGAAGAGGGTAGCATATCGTGATGGAAATGTCAATCAATTTGAAGCCCATGCACATTTGCATCTTTCCGGTCTTCTTTTGGAAATAACCACTATGGATACATAAGTGGCGTGGATGGGCAAATGAACCCCTGACAAAACATCTTATCCAGAAAGCATTTCATCCCGTTGAGCTTATGGTTACCCAACTTTCATGTACTTTTGATCTTCACTTAGCTGCCCGGATTTGGGTCAATCTTCTTGTTGACTGTACACAGTGGATATAATGGCTAAGGTAATCTAATGGGAAATCCTTCAAACTCCTTAATGCTTGATAACAACTCCTCCATTACAGTTGTAAAATTTGGCGGTTTCATGTTGTTGAATGTTTTTGCCCCTTGTTCAGTGTTGTAGGACGGATCAGGAATGCTCTGCCCCTTGCGGAGGTATGACCCCTAGAGCCGTTGAAGTGTGACTCAACTATGCTTTGTCTCTTGTGAGATATGACCTGTGAGTACACCATGTGGGCGAGTGGTTACCTTGACCATTTTGTTGATTAGGCCAAGTGAGAGGTCATGAGTTTGATCCTCGCCCCATGCACATCTTGTCTGCTCTGGAAGCTTCTAAGAAAGAAATTTCGTAGCTTCTTGGATGCTACATGGTTAGTCTGTCACCTTGAAAATAGGATGCTTATGTTTCAAGCCCACATTGCAAGTCTATTGGTGATGTGGTTGGTTCAGGCCACTTTCCAGGAATGTGCTTTTGAGTTCTAGGACTGGAAAGACAGCTATAGAAGGACTTGTCTTGCATGCTGATTAATCAACCCTTGCTTGATGCTCTCTTGCGTATTGACAATTTCAGCTCTTCTTGAGATGTAATGCTAAGGCGTTTGTACTCTTGAAGATGAAGTGTATGCCTGATTATGTTTGGGGTGCATGACACATGTCAAGAAAGGAAGAAGGCCTAAAAACCTTTGTGAGCTTTTTGTTTTCGTGGCCTATCTGCCAGAGGTGGTTAGCTCAGTAGCTAACAAAGGGTTATGGGCCCACTCCTCTGGTTAGGGAAGTTTTATGGACGCGACCGCTAAGGTCACAAGCAGTGAGAGCGCCTTCGCTCTCACCCAACTTCTCTGTTTGCATGGCAACATCAGCAGGAGGGGAATACAACACGTCTGCGCCTTTCTACCCTTGGAGCTGATATCAGCCTACATCAGCCTACATCAGCCTACATCTGCTTGCAACGGCCAACGTGAACAGGGGAAGCAGTTGCCTCTTCTCACTAACAGCCTAAAGCGGCCTCAAACACAGGTTCACCGGCCTCAACAATAGGTGCTGCAGCTGTAGCCGTTGTAGTTGTAGGGATGGCAAGGACAGGGGAACCAGGGAATCAGTCGCCCATCCTCAAGTTTGATGGAGAGGGGTTTGCACTCTGGTAGTGGCAGTTTGAGATCATCATGAATGAAAGAGATCTGCTAGGATATTTGGACGGAACTATCCCAGCACCAAAGGAGGCGGGTACTGACCTTGTGGCATGGGTCAAGCTCAACAAGAAGGCTCTCGCCATTCTTGTGTCCTCCATACAACCCTCAGTCCTTTCACACATCTGCGGTTGTTCAGTGGCAACCGCGGCATAGGCCAAACTTGGCAAGGTGTTTCAGTCCTCCTCACTTGCCAACTGTCTCTTCATTTTACAAAACCTTATCACCATGAGGCTTGGTGAAGGGGAGGATGTCTCCGCCTTTATGCAGAAGTTTGAGACGCTTTTACAACAAGCCACCGGCATGGGATGGGACCTGAAATCCGACATGCAGGCCATGATTTTCTTGATGACGCTGCTGGAAAGTTGGGGGTCCATGATAACGGTGATTGGAGGGTGGACTGAAGATCTAATTTCCTACGCCACCATCTCTGAGTATATGCGGAATGAAGCCATGCGTCGAAGGAGCAGTGAAACAAACATGGCTGCCTTTGCCTCACGGAGCAGTGACACCTCCCGCAATACCTCCTCCTCTGGGTACAAAGAAAACAACAGCTCTAGCAACAGTGGAAGGGTTGCAAAGTGCCAAGGAAATTGCCATAACTGTGGCAAGGCTAGAAACTGGGCTCAAGAGTGCCATGCACCCAAGAGAGAGGGAGGAGATGGGGATGAATGGCGAGGGGGAAATGGTGGGAAGGATCCCACAAGCTTGATGGCTGAGTGTGCCTCCAACAAAGGGAGGACGATACCCAGGCCATGAGCTTACGGTGTTGACTCGAGCACAAACGAGCACACCACTTACAAGACGAGAGACTTCATCTCTCTTGATCCATGCAACAAGAACTTCAGAGTTGCCAACGGCAAGGTTGAGGCAACTGAGGGGATTGGTGACAAGCTGGTCAAAGTGGGTGTTAACGGTGGAGATTCCGACCTCAAGCTAGAGGGGGTGGTCTACTTGCCCTCCTTCACAGCCAACCTTCTCTCCATCTCTAGGATAATTGACCATGGCATGACAGTGGTCTTTACAGAGAAGGAAGCGGTGATATTCCCTACCAAGGACATCAACATCTCTTACTCTACCAAGAAGGTTGTCGCAGACGTTCCTCGCATTGATGGACTCAACGTCTTGCAGACCAAAACGACAACTTCAATGGCTAAATCTTCGGTCAAGAGTGATGATAAGGAGAGCAGTGATGTAGATTCAGATGAGGACGGACATGTTGGATCAGCGGAAGCAGTGGAAGCAGACGATTTAGCAACAAAACTGCAAGTAAATGCAACCACCGGGGCTGTTCATTCTAGCCTGTGCACATCATCCAAGAGCCTGTGGCACAGGCGCTTTGGGCACGTAGCTCATCGCACATTGGAGCTCATGGCAAAGCAGGAGCTAGTGCGTGGGATGGAGCTAGGTGATGAGGCGGAGGGAGCCGGGATCATGTCTGAGCCATGCCTTCAAGGCAAGGCGAAAAGGAAACCCTTCAAGCGCAATGGCACGCGTGCTCTCACACCCCTTAACCTCGTGCACTCTGATGTGTGCGGCCCCTTTTGCATACCGTCAAATGGAGGCAGCAGAAATTTTCTCACATGCATTGATGACAACAGTCGCAAGGTATGGATATACTTTCTAAAAAAGAAAAGATAGGTAAAGGAGAATCTGCAAGCTTTTGTCGCTATGGTTGAGCGACAGAGTGGAAAGAAGTTAAAGGCGTTCAGAATGGACAATAGGGGAGAGTACGAAGCCTGCAGGGAGTGGCTCAAGACACAGGACATTGAACACCAGAAAACTATGCCCTACCCACCTCAAAGCAACGGCGTATCAGAGAGGATGAACCAGACGCTCCTAGCCATGACAAGGTGCATGCTCTTTCACGCCAAGCTGCCTCCTAGGTTCTGGGCTGAAGCAGCACGTACGGCTGCCTACCTTGTGAACCTCACACTTGCAGCAGCTCTGTGAAGGAGAGGCAATAAGAAGAAGACAAAGAAGCTGAAGAGGCTTCAAGAAGCATGGTCAGGCAGGAAGCCGGACGCCTCCCATCTCAAGGTGTTCGGTTGCACCGGGTTTACCAAGGTCCAAGCCGGTGAGGGCCCTAGAAAGCTCGATGCAAGAGCACAAAAGTGCATTTTCATCGGATTTGACACTGCCCACAAAGCTCATCGACTGTGGGACCAAGGAGCCAAGGAGGTCATCTGCAGCATAGACGTGGATTGCCATGAAAGGTTTGTGAGTAAGGGAGAGCATCTTGATTTCAAGGCCGCTCCAAAACAGGGAGAGTGGCTCACTCTCCTTGAAGAGGGAGAAAAAGCACCAGCACAATGGCATGGGATAGGTGTTGCAACAGGGAGAGGAGCTCATGAAGAAGACTCGGAGGAATCAGACTCTGATTCCGACATATCTGATCCTCCGAAACATGAGGAGGATGCCTATCCCATAATCAACGACGAACCAGACCTCCAACCTCCACATCAACAGCACCAGACAGCAGGTTCAAGGAGCAGTTCACGCCTCAAAGTACCTCGGTAGCATTACGATGCAGATAGGGGTGAATAGACAGGCTTTACTTATTTATTCTTTGTTCAAGAGGAGCCGATATCTGTCACAGAGGCACTCACTCGGCCTGACAAAGCAAAGTGGAACGAAGAAATTTGCAGTGAACTAAGCTCCATGGAAGAGAATGGGACATGGGTGCTGGTGGACAGACCTTCCGGGGCTCACGTTGTGGGGTCCAAGTGGGTGCTGAAATTGAAAAGGAAACATGATGGCAAGATAGAGACGTAAAAGACACGGGTGGTAGCAAAGGGGTTCTCCCAACGGTCTGGCGCAGAGTATGATGAGACCTTTGCTCCAATTGTGACGTTTGCCTCCATCCGGTCAATGCTCGCCTTTGCTGCTGTCAAGAACATAGAGGTCCACTAGATGGATGTCAAGACAACCTTCCTTTACGGCAAACTTGACAAGGAGGTATTGATGGCGGTTCCAGAGGGGGTTGATGCTCCTGAAGGCAAGGTGTGCAGATTGGTGAAGGCAATCTATGGACTTAAACAAGTACGAAGACTTCTGTACCAGGAGATGGACACGTTCATGGCCAAGGAGTCCTTCATGCACTGCGACAATGACCCTAGCATGTACGTGCATGAGAGTGACAAAGGGACTATGTTGGTCGCCTTATACGTTGATGACCTGATTCTATGCTCCTCTTCGACGCAGCTGCTAGACGATCTCAAGGGGCAGCTGAGTAGCAGATTCGAGATGAAGGACATGGGTCCCCTTGACTTCTATCTTGGAATTTCCATCAAGCGCGACAGAGCAGCAGGTACCATCAGCCTTAACCAGACAAAATGCATCGACTCCATCCTCAAATGATACGACATGGAAGATTGCAAACCTGCCAGCACACCCATGAGCTCGGAGTGCAAACTCTCCACCTCCATGTCCCCATCCAACAAAACAAAGAAAACTGACATGCTGGGCATCCCATATCAGTCTGCAGTGTGGAGTATGATGTATGCCATGGTTGCCACCCGACCAGATATAGCCCATGCTGTTGGGCAGGTAAGCCGGTTTGTGGCCAATCTCGGTCCACTTCACTGGCGGGCCATGAAGCACATCATGCGCTACCTTCAGGGGACGTGGCATGTGGGGCTCCAGTGTGGAGGCATCGCTAGATCCACATCTCTCCATCTCATGTGCTACACCGATGCTGATTGGGGAGGGAACATGGATGACAGAAAATCTACCTCCGGCTTTGGGTGTATGTTGAATGGAGGTGCAGTTAGTTGGGAAAGTCGCAAGCAGGAATGTGTCTATCTGTCAACAGCTGAAGCTGAGTACATCGCCTTGGCTGAGGTGTGTAATGAGATGCAGTGGCTACGATAGCTGGCTATCTGAGATGAAGGCACCACAGGCGACGGTGATGATCATAAAGATTGACAATATGAGCGCGATTGACATGTCCAAGAATCTCGTCCTGTCCAGACGCACAAAGCACATTGAGATCCGCTACCACTATGCTCGTGACTTGGTCTACAAAAAGACAGTGGAGCTCGAGTATGTCGGTACCAAGCTGAACTGGGCTGACATGCTCACAAAGCCACTGGACAAGGATCTCCACCAGGCGGGCAGACAAGGTATCGGCATGGTCAACGCAAGTGATGACGAATGATGATGGTCACTGACGCAAGGTGGAAGGGAGAGATTTATTTAATGTTTTGGCCCCTTGTTCAGTGTTGTGGGACGGATCAGGAATGCTCTGCCCCTTGTGGAGGCATGACCCCTAGATCCGTTGTAGTGTGACTCAACTATGCTCTGTCTCTTGTGAGATATGACTTGTGAGTACACCATGTGGGTGAGTGGTTACCTTGGCCATTTTGTTGATTTGGCCAAGTGAGATGTCATGAGTTTGATCCCGGCCCCATGCACATCTTATTTGCTGTGGAAGCTTCCAAGAAAGAAATTCTGTAGCTTCTTGGACGCTACATGGTTCGTCTGTCAGCTTGACAATAGGATGCTTATGTGTCAAGCCCATAGTGCAAGTCTATTAGTGATGTGGCTAGTTCAGGCCACTTCCCAGGAATGTGCTTTTGAGTTCAAAGACTGGAAAGACAGCTATAAAAGGACTTGTCTTGCATGCTAATGAATCAACCCTTGCTTGATGCTCTCTTGCGTATTGACGACTTGAGCTCTTCTTGAGATGTAATGCCAAGGCGTTAGTACTCTTGAAGGTGAAGTGTATGCTTGATTAAGTTTGGGGTGCATGACACATGTCAACAAAGGAAGAAGGCCTAAAAACCTTTGTGAGCTGTTTGGTTTTGCGGCTTCTCTGCCAAACGTGGTTAGCTCAGCAGCTAACACATGTCAATGAATTTGTCAAGCCAGTGCATCAGTTGCTATAAATTTGCCTGTTTCTCTTGGTTCCACGTGGATCAGCCATGTAAAAGCCCCTCGTCGTAGATAAAATTTGGCCACGTCAAGCGAGATGGGTGTCGTGCAGCATCGTTTTACGGTCAGTGAACTTCATCTGCTGCCTCCTCCTCTGATACTTCTCCCTCTGCTACTTCAACCTATGTTGCGTCTTTCTTTACCGCTTCCTCATCTCCTAACTCCTCATATCATACTTTCTATTTCTTTCACTGCAGTGTGGGTCACTCGATCACAGGTCCGTGCCACTTTATTTCACAAATACTGACATAGTTTTCATGCTTCAGTCCACCTGCAGATTATGTCCATACCAGAAATCTCACCCAAGGATGATCTTTTGGTCAGTTTTAGGGTAATTTTTCAATACCGTCACATCCTATGATCTTGCATTACGCAATGGGAGAGGCTCTCAAAGTCGATATCTGTACACTCAACTGTTGATGATGTTTCCTTCAAACACCCCTGGTCTGGTCTCCAATTTCAGTTTTGACCTATCTCATCACTGATAAAGCTATGAGAGCCCCCCATTGAGGAAAACCATTGAAGTTCTCTAAATTTCACCACCCATTGGTTTCACAGGTAGTGTTATCACTAGTTGTTCATCCCTGCATCCCTCGTCAAACTTTTTGATATGAGTAATCCTTGTTCACATAGTCAAGTGCTGTTCAGATGGGCACTTAGTCGGAGTGAAATTTTCTGACTGACATGAGCTTCACCATCTCCTCCTATCCTCTGCCACTTTCCAAATCCTCAAAATTCTTTTATGACTCCTCCCTTCTGGGCTTGCTATTGACATTTCTGACAGTTTTGTAAGATGTGGCCTCGCTTTCCATGAGTCCATCACGACCATGGATATTATTGATTAAGTGCATCAATTCCCATCAAAGCATCAAAGCACAACCACTTTAAGAACTCTGACCCAAGCATACCCATGCATTCTAGTCGGAGCTGGCAATGAAATGGGCTGGTGAAATTGTTCGTGGAAGGTCATCTTGGAATCTGAATGATGCACTTGCATGCCTCACGCCGCGGTTGAGGCCGCGGTTGAGGCCACGGCTTTAGTCAAAACAAATCTCATTGGGGACGATGTCAATATCGTTGATGACTTTGCGGAAACATCAAGTTTTTTCTATAATCCTCAAGTGCTAACGTAGTTGGTGGAGTTTGTACTATACATCACAGTTCTCATTCATTTTTCCAGATCGTGCAAGGACAACACACGTGATGTCATCCTTTATTTTGGGAATATTCAGAATATCTTGCAACAGAATATTGATATACTTGAGAGGTAGATTTCTTGCAGTTGAAGATGCAAGAGCATTCACGTGAGCTGTTGATCTTGATCCAGCAGCCTCTTGCTGCCGTTGGATGTCCTTTGTATCGGACCACCAACTCAGAGCTAGCACACAAAAACAAGGCTGCATGGTCGATTCTTTTTTCATTGTTACCAAAGCATTATATGAATTACATTTCCAAAATCATCAACCACATTCAAACTGTTGGTCCCCTTTGTTTTGCAGAATTGAATGCTACAGGGAGTGCTGGCAAAACCTGGGATTCACTCAATATTTGGTCATTCCTTACTGCTTCCCGCACACATGCATTCCATATCTCCTCCGTCAATGTAGTGAGTTTTTGGAGATGATGGTTTCTGAGGCTCTCAGGCCCAAATAGTTGATTGTAGAGTTCTTCATTCAAGCAAGCCTGTCAACTGGTGCTGCCTCACATTGTACCATGTGTCATCTGAGCAGGCAAAAATGGATGCGAGGGATTCACACAGGATGAGGATATGCTGCAAGATTCGCAAGAAATATAGTCTGAGCTAGGCACATTGACACAAAGGCTGTCCCTGCTATTGCATGGGCCACCTCAAGAGCGCTGTGATCCACTTGTTGCTATCCCTCCATCCCCAAACGGACGCGCCGCCTGTCCAGTCGATGTTGCACTGGAGTGGGAGAGATCTTCGGGGAGCCGTCCGGTGGGCGTTTAACTGGAGCAAGCGGAGTTGGAACGATCGCAGCATGGCAACAAGCCGCCAAAAAAACTGCCGCGTCGCAGCAGAAAGCAGTGAGGACCAAAGAATCGTTTTGACATAGGTACCAGCTGATGGATCGGCATGACGTGGTGCTTACTGGCTGCATCAACGGAGACGACTACTGTGCAAGAGGCTCTTGTGCAGCCCAAGGGGGAGTAGTGGGACACCGCCACCAAGTTGGAGTTGGCGTCCATTGGTGAAAACGGCACGTGGGAGCTGGTTGACAGGCCGAAAGTTGCCAAGGTCATCAGTGCAAAGTCGGTTTTCAAGACCAAGTTCACAAAGGAAGGTGTGTTTGACAAGTAAAAGGTGCGGCTTGTGGCAAAGGGGTATGCACAGCACAAGGGCGAGCACTACAATGAGATGTTTGTCCCCGTCGCCAAGTTCACAAGCATCTAGTGATCCTTGCGGTTGCATTTATAACTAATCACCCCTAATATATACACTCACAAACATGTGAGCAATGTTCAATCACATGGTGAGGATGTTTCTAGGAAGTTGGGCCATGAAACAAAGGATATTTCTTAGAAGTTTCCATAATCCCTGGCAAAGAAAGTGGAATTGTAAAGAGGATGTTGTGAAGCTTGCAAGAAAACTCCTGAGAATTAACTCTGATTAGAAATACTTTATGTACGACCTTACGAGGAAGAATTCTATGTTTGCAATTTGAGACCTACTTGCGACCACATGGACGAAGTGGGTTTTTTGGTCTCTGGACACGATTTTAAAGATGTTTCTGGAAACAAAGGCTGTAAAAAGATAGCTTATTCCTGCAGTTACAATAGTGCAACCGTCGTGCATGAAATCACAGTGACACCATAGTGCAACCGTCGTGCATGACATCACACACGGACAAATCAACTGTTAGGTCGGTGGTCCTCTACCTTTTTTTCTTGAGTTGAATTGTAAGGATCAAAAGTTTGGAACCATGTTAAGTCTAGCTCGGCAGTGGTTTTCTCTCTCTGCCGTTGAATTGATTCAGAGGAAACCATGTTCAGCCGCTGAATTGGTCATTCAAATTCCTGGAATTTGAGTGACCGACTCGGCAGTGGTTTTCTCGGGTTGTAAGGATCAAGAGTTTGGAACCATGTTTAGCCGTTGAATTGAGCGATCTTACTGACTATGGGGAGCGATCGATGCTGAATCGGTCACTCAAATGCCCTCAAGTTGATTGGAAGTGCAACAAAGTGCGTGAAACCACACTTTGTCTCACTTATCTACTCTGTGAGAATAGATATGTATGAAAGGTACAACTCTCTCACTTGTCATTGAGATCGACGCACTGTTACACATTGCAATCGGACGGTCCACGCATTCACTGTAAGTAAGCAACCAGATGATTGACTTGGGTGCACAAAAAACTAAGTACTGGAACACCCCCTCATGAAATGAATAGTATGGCAAAAATTACATCGCACGTCTTTCTTGACTGAGTAGGAACCTAGCAAATGGATCTTGATGAATGCACTAATGTAATTGTTTAGCAAGTTTTCACACAGCCTTCAGTTCACACGCTCATGCATTCGCCCAATACAGTTTCTCTAAACAGGGAGGGGAGGGGAGTCAGGCACTGCCAACATCACCACCTAGACATCGTCGTCACTCTTGCCAGCACAGCCCCCCCGATACGAGAAAACTGTATGGGCGGAATGTATGAGAGACTGTACAGGAGGACGTATGCACGCTCGCAAAAAAAATACACAAGTGACTGAGAAAACATCGACATCCAGGAAGGTTCGGCCGAGACCCATTATCTTCCATTTAGTGATGAGCACCATATGCGAGAAAACACACGGCCTACGAATATTTTACTTGATACAAGTTTTTTTTGTGTTGTGTTGTGTTCTGCGCTTACCAAAAAAAAGGTGCCGTCTCTGGCTCCACGACATTGAGGCGATTGAGCCTGAAAACGTCTTCCATGACAGAATGTGACAGTTTTACCAGTTTAGTTCAGCTGTCACTCTTGGACGAGACCTAACTAGGGAAGGCCATGATTTGCCATGATCAGAGCCATCGGCTTCAATTTCAGGACGTCCATTTCACAAACCGAGCTGTTCCGCATACGCCACCGTAACGCCCAAATACTTCCGGTTGATAACATCTGGCAAAAGGTGATTTTGCATTCGATCACCTGATCCCCATGGCTACAAATGCCACCTTACTTGTGTCCATCAGTCTCGAGGACAAGAAAGGAAACCTTCCCGTGAGAGGAAGGTAGGCAAGTGAGGGACAAAATAGGCCAATCGTGGTGCTGGGCGTTAACTGATCACAAGTTGACTAGCTGTGCACCATACGTTATGCATTTTCGAGCGGCGCAACCCTCAGGTACACTTTTTGAACTGTTCTACATCTATGGGTGTTAAAAGACTGAAGTATGTCAGTGATTATTTAGCCAAAACAAAAGAACAAACTTGTTTTTTTAAACTCCTAAGACCTATCTCCTTGCACAATCCCCTCCACGAAATGCCAATATGCAGGTTAAATTAATGTTTCACATGCAATGCATAAGCCTACATCATCATGTATATTTCATGGAAAAGTTAAATACATTAGTGTATGAAATTGATACACACCTCTTCCAAACGCAATACACTTCCCCATACACTTGNCACCCAAAGACCCACGACATAGACTTTGCACTCACACCAATGAGCGTGTGGCTCATGTACTACACAAGTGTTGAGATTTGATACGTACAAACTCTAGTACACTACCCCATACACTTGCCTTGTACAGTTTTCCATAACCCCTACCCTACTTTCCACTACTGTCATGTGACACTGACACTGGAACATGTACGTATCACACCACACACGTGTATGTTTTTCATACGCAAGTGTTCAAAGTACAATACACTATCACATACACTTTCCTCATACACTTTTCCCCTTCCACCCCTCCCCTCACCAAAGACCAAGTTCCATCACATGGCACTCACACCAAGGAGCGTACAACAAGCTACCCTACACTAATGTATAAATTTGATACACAAGCCTTGAAACTACAGTTCACTACCCCATACAGTTACCTCATACATTTTTCCTCTACCCTCCCCCTACCCCAATCATGCAGACACCCACCATTGTGAACACTAGTGAAAATTTTCCTTCCAAGTCTTATGAAACCTTCTTAGAAGCATTATGAACTAAAGGCCATGTACACACTTATAATAGTGTATAAAAGTACAACGATTAACTATACCTCTGCGGTTGCGGCTGCGAAGGATATGGAGCTCCACCAGATGGAGGTGAAGACTGCCTTCCTTAACGACATGGAGGACTCAAAACGAGTTGCTAGTCCTGTCTCCACGACCTGTGAACTGAGTGTGGAAATGGCGCCGCAAAAAAAAGAAGACCGGGAGGACATGGCAGAGGTGACCTACCAATTGGCGGCGGGCAGCCTCATGTAGGCCATGGTGGCGACTCGACCGGACCTGCCCTTTGCGGTGGGCCAAGTGAGTAGGTATGTGGCCAATCCAGGGCCACTACACTGGCAGCTGGTCAAGTGCATCCTCCGGAACCTGCAAGCGATGTAGCATTTGTGCCTGAGGTTTGATGGCAAGGGGCGGTCAGACCCCTTGCATCTGTTCTGCTACATGAACATAGACTACGCTGGTGATGTGGACAAGCGGAAGTCCACATCTGGCTAAATTTTCTTCCTCGCTGGTGCAGCGGTCTTGTGGTGCAGCAGGAAGCAGGACTGTGTTGCCACCTCCACAATGGAAGCAGAGTACATCGCTCTCGTCGAGGCGGTCAAGAAGGTGGTAAGGCTCCGTAAGTTGCTGGGGGAGCTGGACGTACCACAACAGGAGCCTATGATAGGCAAGAGGAAAACACCAGCTTGATCTCGCTGACCAATAATCCAAAGAAGAACAGGAGGAAAAAACACATAGGAGTGCGTTATTGCTACGCATGGGACATAGTTGAAAAGGGGCAGGTGGTGCTGCAGCACTGCAACACGCACAACATGCTTGCAGATTGCTTTACCAAAGCGTAACCCGCGGACCGGCACGCAATGAGCATGGCCGGGCTTCTATGATGGGCTGGAGGGCGCAGTGGAAGATGAGTGAGAGAAAGCAAGAGCAGCGGGCATGGAAGGTGCAAGGGGGAGAATGTTGAAAAATTGCCCCTCCGCATGCCCTAGTGTGGCGCTGGTAGGCGCCGACGAGCAGCCAGAGAGAGGAAAACACTTGCAGTTGGATCTAGTGGCTAGAGGACTGTTCCAAACACAAAATGGATGATTTCCCCTGAAATGTGACAGGTTGCTGAATCAGGTGGACATTGTTTCACCGGAATCGGAGATGAAACAAGGGAGATGTGAGCTTCCAAAGTTGGAATGTGCGCGGCATCTCGGCGAGTCGGCCGCAATGCTATTTCCGGTAGAAAATCTGCCGGAATGAGTAACAAAAGTACATCTTGCAAGTTATCCCCAGAAGACTGCCGAGTCGCTCCAGAAGGGTAACCCACCAGATGTCGATAGTACAAGCTTTTACTGGGGGAATTTGCCAAAATCCTGGCTCGGAGTCTGCAATTCAATAGTACAGTTTGTTACTCAGGGACTTACCAAAAATCTGACTGCAGGTCCACAGACAGGTTTCAAACCCTGTCAAACCCCATCATCAAAATCAACACAGAAGTGACCGAGGTGTATTAAAACAGTGCAGGAGACCCCTCCATCACGTGCAAATGGATCTGCACCTCTGGAAGGGTGCTCAGTACATGAAGGAAGGCGCCACGGCGTATACGCACCATGGAGGCGTTAGGCGTTTTTGTGGTGGGTGAGACCTGCACTTTGGCAAGCGCAACTTGGGCTACGCTTGGCCAAATCATGCATGGTTTCGTGCATTGGAGAGCTCATGACTAGCCCCATGAATTTTCAGTGTTCTTGAATCCCAGAATGCATGAGCCAGAATGCATAAGCATGAGATTTTATTGGAAGCGGCAGGAATTTCCAAGAAAAGCTGCAGTAGAATGTGACTCGACTACTGCTGTGGCTATCAGCAACTGGAGGAGCCAGATGATAGCACGGAAATGAATTTGGATGCTGAGTGCAGTCACGGCAGAAGTTTTCATTGATTTTGAAGGAGCGATGCGGGCTGGCACTGCTTACGTAAGCTGCGGCTGAAAGAGGCAAGAGAGCAGGCAAGCTACTGAGGTGACCAGAGATCGGAGACCACCACCTGAAGTTAGTCTGGGTGCATGGTGGACCAATGGTCACCCGACGCTGACATAGCTGGGGAGGAAAGGCGGGAGCAGGAATGCTAGCGTAGGCGACAGAAGTGGTGAAATATTGATTCGGGAAGGAATTTGTCAGGGGAAGACAGCGATATTGTAGATGGAACAATGACTCGTTCAGGCAGCACCAGGAAATGTTGCCTGAAGCTCTGACACCATGTCAGAAGAAGCAAAAGCTTGGAACAAGTATGGGCAAGAGCAGGTAGCAGCGATGGAGTGCATGGAAGTGTGGCAGAATGATGCACACAAAAGGACAAAGGAGGAGGGAGGAGCTATCCAGAAAACAGGTTGCGAGAGACCATGAATGGCTAAGTAGAGATTTGGAGTGTGAGGTAGATGTGGGGAGGCAGAGAGAGGCCAAGAGGCCAGTGGTGATAACTGGCATGGCTGAACAAAGGAACAGAGTGAAGATACAGCAAACCACAGGAGAGTGGCTAGTGAATAATGAGCAAGAGGAGAATAGGAGACATGGCGGTGAGGGCCGCGGAACCAAATGCAAAAATAATGAAATTGTTGTTCTACGTCAACTCAAGGGAATGAATGTCCTTGGTACATAAAATCAGAACAGGGAACACAGGTTTAGAACTAGCCGGAAGCATGTGACAGATTTTACTTCATTAAGGGTGAAGTCACTTAGGCACACTGGACGAGGACCAGAAAGCGGTCGTCAAGGTAACTTGGTCAAGGACCTGACCCTCATTGAGATCTTGGAACATACAATTTTGTTTCTATTTCAGAATCGATTTCCAACATTCTTACCATTATAGACTTCACTAATCAATTTCATGATTCATTTCTGCAGCTGCTCCCTTCTTCTGCCCCCATTTTTCTACGTTTCCCTTTGCTGCATGATTCACATGAAAATACTAAACTGAAGCTTAACTATATTTTTGAGGATTATTCTTCAATTCCTCATGTTTAGATGTTTGGAAGAGGACTCTTTGAACTTCTTCCAACTCTTTTCCATGGACTCCTTATCCATCCCCTTTCCTTTCTGCTTCTGTTCTCTTGGGATACATCATTTCTTTCTACTTCTGCTCTCATGGTGCAGCTGATGCTAAGGGTGCAGGGTTCTCTATCATTCTTAGGAAATTAGGAAGAAGGGGCCTATCAGGTGGAGGTTGCTTTTGCTGTGATGGCTGCCGCTGTATGGATATCGCTGGTGATCTGGTTTCTCACGGGACTACTTCAGCAGGAGGGGACACTACAATTGCAGAAATACCGTATTTCAGTAACATCCTTGCTGACAGGATCAATTGCAGGATTCAAGGTTGTGTTCACTAGCCCAAGAGCATCCTGGCTGACCCACGTTTTGGTTGTTGCTGAGGTGCACATGAAAGAGCTAGGGGCCCTGTTGCTATCCCGGGTGTGCTTCAGAATCCTCATTTCAGTGATCCCCTCTGCTGCCAGTTCCTTCTTTCTTTCTTCTCATTAATGACCAATCACCCATAGGAAAAACACAATTGTAATAGTGTACATCATAAGAGGAATTTTTTAAGAAGATTCAAATAAATGCAATAGAAGGTTGAGTATGACATACCTTAAACACGGATTCACAAGTTTCACAATGTGAAGGGTCCTGGAACTTACTTAAAATCACAAAACATGTATGAAATAGTGAATTCAATTTTACAGAAAAGAATATTTATTGATTGTTAATTGAATTGAGATTTTACTTGGATCTTTAGGTTTGACGACATGCAATCTTGTTGATGTTTGTATCACAAAAGTTTACAGACTTAGAGATGCTATGTCTGTTTCATATCATGTGGTAGAAATTTCTTAGTACCCTAGAAAACATATGAATAGTTGAAATCATTTTCAATCTACATGTTTTTAATGGAAAATTTTGAATGGATAATGTTTAGAGACAAGTTTTCAGACAGTTTGTAGTATGAGTGGAGAAATGTCATGTTTTGTGCTCAAAGAAAGACATGGTTATCTCCTGACAGTATTTACTAGACGTAAACATGTATCGAAGATCAGTTGGAATGTGTACATGTCACTAGAGTGATGTGCGAACATTTTTGGTAATTCAAAATGCATATGCGACTCGTTTTCCCCGTTCTCCTGTGCCAAGAACAACTTCACAATTCTCAGTTTGGGTTCGAGAATCCCAAAAGTAAAGCTCGTATGGGGACCATTCTTTTGTAACTAGATGTTGCGAATGTGAACACCTTAAACAATGAAAGAACAACTGAAAGGTTTTACTCTAATCAAAAGATGCAACAACAATCTGGAATTATAGACAAGAGATGAACTAAAAAGTATAATGAGCAATTGTGCATAGGTCGCATCCGCATTTCATTCCTAACAATGTTGACCGACGGATGTACTGTTCAATAGTCTTCACTAAAAAGTTGGACAGGACATCTTAAACGGGTTCCAAAGAATGCAATTGCAGGTTTCATTTTTCTAGTTCTAACCAATTGTCTATTGGAGGGCCTTCATTGGAATTCAAGGAACTGATGTTCCTGAGAGAAGTGTAGAGAAAGCTAAATAGATTGTACAAATGTTAACGACTGCTGTTGGAAACATATCCCTTAAAAAACGTGCCCCGTACTCGTTTAACAGGTGGAGGGCTCATTGTCGATTGTCACTCACGTGGTAAGACTGCCACACGGTAGTTATGACAGGTACTGTTTTCGTCTTGAACACCTCACATCTACAAAGTGGGCCAAATGTCGAGTAAGTCATCTTCGATTGCTATCTTCCATCGATGAATATGTTTCGATGGTGCAGGCATGGTTGTAAGTGCACATTGTTCTGTTCACCGGTGCATAACTCTGTTGCAGTTCACATACTTTGCCATGTTCACAATCCAATACATTCTTCCAATACACTTTCTTGGTTTGGGGGAGGGGGCGGGTGTAGGGGAGGAGTTCCAGCCAATAAAGATCGGAACCCCCCTTGCCCCAGGAATACAGGAAGTGTATTGGGTGAATGTATTGCGACGTGAATCGGGGGAGGATGAAATTGCATACACGAATGCATTCAAGTGGGAGAATTTCCTAAGAAGCCACACATCCCTTGGTTTGCTAATACATTTGTGTGCTTTGGGCCCTCTCGTCAACATACACATGACAATACAGTCCTCCATACAAATGGACGTCCGTTAGTGGGGGGCGGGGGGGTGGGGGGGGCTGGTTGTCTCGTGCTTGCGTGGACGTAATCGCACTGGGTTGTCCGGATGGGTGCTGTTCATATGTTGCAATGAAGATATCCGACAACTAATAAATGAGAACATTTTACGCTGGTTTTCAAAGAGAAATCTGTGTAGAAGAAGGTTTGCGTCGTCCATCAATTGCGCTACATGGATAGTCCAAACATCGTCAAAGAAGTAAGACATTTTTCACCGGTGTAAGATTTCTCCATGTTTTTCATACTTTGGGGTGCTCACGAGCCAATACATTTGACCAATACACTTCTGCCATCGGGGGGGGGGGGGGGGGGGGGGGGAGGGGTGAGAAGATGCGTGGAAGCTTCCTAGCGACACAGCCGCTGACTAGGCGTTAGTGCCTGGTCAGACGATGACGACAGTCACAAGTCGTGCACACATCGGCAAGGGTCTGGCTAGGAGAGACAAGGCAAAGTGTCAGAATGCTTCAATAGCATTTGAAGAGAGAAATGACATATGACAGGTCCATGGCATAAGTACCTGCCGTGGCGCACGGCGGGTGTCGCACGCGGCAGTGCAAGATCTGTCCTAAAACCGGCCCAAAACCACTGTTTTGGCCGTAACTCTGTGCAGACATATCAGAACGCTACGTCGTCTGAACCTAGACATGCAGAATCAAAAGCCGGACGCTACGACTGGTCACATGCATGCATCCGACATCAAGCGGTGGAAACACAATACAAAAACATGCAAATCGGGCCCACGACCAGTCCACCGATAAACTCTTGTGTGTTGCAGAAAAACTGCAAGAGGCACCACGTAGCGTCAAGAGCTCTGGAACAGTCGCCAATCAGCTCCAGGATGGTAGTCCGCCACCAGATGACGCATCGGTGCCTCCAGGGTCCGCATTAGGGATCTGCACAAGTATGGACACGGCCGAGTGGTCACAGTGAACTGTACAGGTCGACATGAACGTCACAAATCACAACACTCCCCCATGACCCGATGGTACGCATGTCCATACACGTGCAGCACTAAGACGAGTACAAAAACAAGTGCAATGACAAATGTGACACGGACACGGACACACCCCACACTCAGCCGCTCTCAGGCAAGGGGCGAAGTCCAATAGAACGAATGGCCACCAAGAAATTTCCGGGTGCTCGTGCCTTCGTCAAGAAGTCAGCACGGTGCATGTCAGTGCCAACCCAAATGACGGATATCACGTGTCGCCCCACCAGATCACGCATGAAGTGGTGCTCAACCGCAATGTGCTTCGTGCGAGCATGAAAGACACCAGAGTTCTCCGCAATGGCAAGAGCAGTCTGGTTGTCGCAGCGAAGCACAATGGTGGGTACTGACTGACCAAGCTCATGGAACATGCGCTGTAGCCATACCGCCTCAGCAGCCCCTGCACCCAGAGCAACGTACTCTGCCTCCGATGAGCTACGTGCAATGCAACCCTGCTTCCTGTTGCGCCAGGACACAGCGGTCTCACCAAGCAAGAACACGTAACCGGTGCGACTGTGTCCACATGGGCTCCAGGCCCAGTCGTTATCGGTGTTGCCGTCAAGGACCACCAGACACTGCCGACGAACGCAGAGTCTGAGGTACGGTGTGGAGACCACGTACCGTACCACTCGCACAGCCGCGTGAAGGGCTCTAGCGCGTTGAGCCTGCGAAAACTGGTCAAGGAGGTTGACAACAAATGCGATTTCAGGATGTCTGGTAGTGGCCGGGTACATCAGAGATCCGATGAGACGGAGGTACACAGTCACATCCACTGTCTCCCCTAACCATGTGGGATCGTCAACCTTCAGGGCATCCTGCTCATCAGGTATAAGAGGTGTGGAAGCCGTGGACACTGCGCCGAGAAGGTCGCTGAAGCGCTCCCCCACAACACGTACGTATTAGGCCTGATGCAATAGTAGAGTAAGAGGTCTACGGTCTCGCACGCTCTCCATGCCATGAAACACTCCTGCAAGACCAAGGTCCTTCATCCTATAGGCAGTCTGGAGGACAGCCTTGGCCTCCTTCACGGCCTCCAATGAAGGAGACGCGATCAGAAAGTCGTCCACATAGACCAGGATGGCGGTGAATCGCTCAGGCGTCTGTCGGATGAAGAGAGAGGGATGTGCCTCGCTTTGTACATATCCCGCACGAGTCAGGGTGCCAGTGATCTCCTGGTTCCAACACCGAGGAGACTTCTTGAGGCTGTACAAGGACTTACGCAAGCGCCAGCCTTTGTCACCGTCCTCAAAGCCGGGTGGCTGAGCCACGTAAATATCCTCATCCATAGAGCCATGGAGGAACGCATTGTTTACATCCATCTGGTGCAGTTCCCAGTCATGGTGAGCCACTACACCAAACATAGCTCAAGCTGAGGTCATGCGGCCGACAGGGGCAAAGGTGTCAGTGTAATCAATGCCCTCAATCTGAGAGTACCCCCGGACGACCAAGCAAGCCTTGTAGCGTTCCAGTGAGCCATCCAGCCTCACCTTCTTGCAAAAGACCCACTTGACCTGAATAGCCTTTCTCCCAGGTGGAAGGTCGACTAGCTCGTAAATTCCGTGCTCTCGGATGGCGCGGAGCTCATCCTCGCAAGCGGCATGCCAAGCGTCAGCATCCTCTGACGGGAGAGCTTCCCTCAGTGTGCCCAGGTCAGGCGCCATAGAAGGAGAGCTCTGCGTGGCAAGAGCGCACGCCTCAGTGCTAGGTTTGACGACCACAAGATCGGCTGCTGCATCACAAGCGATATGAAACTCGCGAGTGACAAGGTCGTGCCCTACTGGACATGTTGGATGTACCTCTGTGTGCTCAGTGCGGACACTAAGGCCTAGGGCCTTTTTGTCGGGATCACCACCCACGATGTTGCGAGTAGCCCGCCTCGGTGCGGGACCAGACACTTGTTGAGCTTCGGAGTCCAATGGTCGAAGGCGACCGCCAGGCTCACGGGAGTAACCTGGGCTCGAGGGACGCACCTCAAGCTCAGGAATGGGCACAATTGCAGCTGGGGAGGACTGAGGCAACGGAACTGGTGAGGCCGTGCGAGGAGATGCAGGTGTGGGAGACACGGAGCTCGGTGTGACAGTAGGAGCAGGTGAGGCAGGTCCACGCACAGAGGCAGGGGTGCCGGTGCACACAAGTACGGTCTCACGAGTACGCACAGGTACAAGATCATGGGTACCTGTGGGGCGTGAAGGGGCAGGGGTAGAAGCCGGCGGTGCTGGAGAGATCTTTGGACCGACAACGATGATACCTGGGTCATCAAGCGTCGGAGGAGTGGAGGGAGCTCGAATGGGCACATCAGCCTGGCGATCGGTGCTCGCAGGTATAGACTCCCCCATCCGTTGAGAAGCCTCACACGTGGGAACATGTGTGAAGGACAGTGACGTGATCGAAGTCAGATCACGGTAGGTGAGGGACTCAAAGAAGAGTGCGGCGTGGGACTCAACAATGCGACGACGAGTAGGGTCCCAAAAATGCCATGCCTTTGACTGTGGGGAAATATTGATGAAGGCGCACAAGCGACCCCGCGGTGAGACCTTGGACCCCTGCTGGTCCTCAGTGTACCACACAGAAGCCAAGGATCCCCAAACGCGAGCGAGGCGCAAGTCAGCACGGTGGCCAAACTAGAGCTCATACGATGTGACGAGGTCCGGAAGAGGACCGTGTGGGAGGCGGTTCCAGACCCAAGTCATATAGGCGAAGCCTTCAAAAGTGAAGGACTCCGGAAGACCGCACTCAGACCACATAGCGCGAACCGCATCCTCCATGGTCCGGTTCCAGCGCTCAGAAACAAAGTTCTACTGAGGAGTAGCAGGAGCGGAGACCTGGTGAAAAATCCCGAGCTCGGCGAAGAAGCTGTCCATCTCGCCAAGGAACTCGCCGCCGCGATCCGAGCGGAAGGTGTGCAGCGTGTGTCGAGACTGACGCTCAGCCATCACTAGCTAGAGACCAACCGCAAGAGCGGCGTCACTCTTCTAGCGCAGGCTGTAGACCCACCGCATCTGGGTTAAGTCATCAGTCAAGGTCAGGACGTATCGACCTCGATCAGACAGAGATGTCTACTGGTAGGGGACCAAGAAGGTCCGAATGAACTAACTCAAAAGGGCAAAGTGTGCTTGAACCGGAGTCAGGGTAGGTGCAACGATGCATCTTACCCTGAGCACGAAAGAGGCAGTCGGTCTTGGGTGACTTCTTGAAAGAAGCCGCGTCAAGACCAAGGGCGGGTTGTGTTTGAATGAGCTTTGACATAGTGTCGGAGCCTACATGACACAGGCGGCGATGAAGTGATTGATGGTGCTCAGGAGGCAGAACACCAGTGACAAAAACACGAGCGGAAGGGGAGGGGGAGCAAGGAACACAAGTCCGAGAGACACGATACAGGTCATCCACAACACAGGCACGAAGGACAACACTACGAGTGTCAAGAGCAGACACAACCGCGGACTTTGCAGTGTACTCCACAGAGAGTCCCATCATTGTGCAAGCACGTATTGAAAGCAAGCTAAGCTCAAGGTCAGGCACAAATAGCACCTCGGAAAGATACAGGGGGCCAGACAGGCCATCAAAACAGACAACCCCAACACCCTGGACTGGCAAGGACTAACTAGAGCCTGTGCGGACAGAACGAACAGATGCGATAGGTCCAAGAACAATGAAATCACTGCGACGACAGGTCATGTGATGAGTGGCACCGGAGTTGATGATCCAAGTGCCACTGGGATTACGACTAGAGGACGTCACTGCACAACGGGCAATGGAACACTCGGCCTTGGACGGACGCTGGGCAGCAGGTGGGGAGGAACAAGGAAGGGCACAAAGATGAGACTCATGAATCCAGTCCGTACAGTCAGGCCCATCGTCATCACATGTAGACTGTGCCCCCCCACACAAGTCATCCCGAGCCACAAGAAAGGACAAACAGACAGCTTGTGAACCACTCGGATGTGACAACACACTCGCACCTCCCTGAAAGTGAAGCACCAGAAAGTGTTGGAGCTCGTCGATGGTGCGGTCACGTGGGTTTGGATCACCTCTGGTCGTCGGTGGTGAAGCGGGAACTGTTGCGATCGTGGTCGCCGCGCGCCCGGAGGATGTGCTGCTTAACGTAGACCGTAGTGCGTGCGCAGCCTGGAGCCGGTGTGTAATCCGCACCTAGTCGAGTGGCTACTGGCACTCGGTGTAGCGATGGGCGCCTCCACAGTTGTAGCAATGAACAGAACGTCCACTACTACTGCCCGATGACGGCTGCTGCTGCGGCCAATGCTGGCCCGAGCCACCCCTCTGTCACCCCTTCTTCCCCTGTACCGCTGCCGCGACACCCTGTGTCTGAGTCGGTGTAATCGGGGCAGAAGGGGAGGAGGAGGACAAGACAGAGGATGGAGAAGGAGTCTGCAGGAGGGGCGTTGGTGGTGATGCAACGACTGCTGTTGCAATGGAGGTCTCCTGATGAGCCATGGCTGCCTTACGGGCGGAACTCACCTGGAGGAAGAGCTGGTGCGCCCAGGGAAGAAGCTGTAATGAGGCCAAAAAGGGCTCGAGCACGACATCGCAGTACCGCGTGAAGACATCTGTGTGCTCAAGGTGAACCCCGAGCATGATCGTGCGGAGCGCCCACAGTTGTGTGCCTCCTGAGGTCCCAAGGCGCGTGTAAATGCGCATGGTGCGTCACCAATAGTCGGCTGCAGGCTCGGCAGGCCCCTTGCAAAGGGAGTGAAGGCACGGATGTGCGCGGCGCGGGTGGCGTGCGTCTCTACAGCAAGCAGGGACAATGCTAGGTCCCAGCCCCTGAGTGGATCTGCGCCGGTGCCTGTGCGTGCCTCGCCAAGGAATGAGCCGAAGTCAACGACGATCTCGCGCGGCATGGCGTAGAGAAGTCTGCGCATCGCCCTAGCCGGTGTCAGCACCTGAGCTCGGTCCATAGTCTGATACGGACTGTGGTGGTAGAGCCACACACCCTCTAAAGTGGCCCAGACCTGAAAGAGGACCTCCCAGTAGTCAAAGCCGTCCTCGCTGACATACCGTGGGGGCGGCGTCTCGAAGTCCTTGGGTTGCCGCTTCGTAGGGAGAGCAACCACAGGCTGAGAAGGACAAGGGAAGGGAAAGACACCGGGAAGAGGGAAGTCGCTCGGGTGGAGATCAGGCGACGACCGAACCTCCGGAAAAGGAGACGTGTGTGGGGGCCGAGAGCTCGTCTAAAGCTGGAAGATACGATCCTGAAGCACACGGATCTCGCGCTCCGGGGAGTCGCCCTCCATGCCTGGCATGTCTAGATCCTCGTCCCAAGGATCAAGAGGTGGCGGGTCGGCTCCAGTTCACTGGAGCCGACCCGCCACCTTTTGATCCTTGCTGGAGCTGGAGCTGACTGCTGTGTAGAGAGTACGACCCCGGCCGCTCCCTCAGAAGTCTGTTGTGGAGTCCTGGAATGTCCTAGAAGAAACTCAGTAAGTGTACGGATGGCGTCCGTCTGCTCCCAGACGCAACGGACTTTCTTTCTTGGAAGCTTCCAAAACAACTAAGATGTGCATGGAGCCAGGATCGAACTCATGACCTCTCACTTGGCCAAATCAACAAAATGGCCAAGTTAACCACTCACCTACATGGTGTACTCACAGGTCATATCTCACATAAGACAGAGCATAGTTGAGTCACCCTACAACAAATCCAGGGGTCATACCTCCACAAGGGGCAGAGCATTCCTGATCCGTTGTACAAGACTGAAAAAGGGGCAAACATATTCAACATTAGTGAGTTGTATGTTGTTGTAGCAAGCTCTACTGATTTGTACCGAGTTGTATGGAGCTGTCAGAGTTTGAGGAAGTTGTCAGAGTTGAACGGAGTCGTACGGAGTTGTACGGAGTTGTACAAAGCTGTACGGAGTCGTAGGGGGTCGTTCACAATTCTAGGGAGTTGTACAGAATTCAATGGAGTTGTACTGAGCTGCACATAGTTGTACAGAGTTGTACAGAGTTGTACAGAGTTATACTGAGTTGCAGCGAGTTGTAGCAAGTTGTACGGAGTTGTACAGGTGTGTACGGAGTTGTACAGAGTTGCACACAGTTGTACGGAGTTGGACAGAGGTATGTGGAGCTGTACAGTATTATACAAATTTGTACGGAGTTGTACGGAGTGGTACAGTGCTGTACAGAGTTGTACGGAGTTGTATGGAGTTGTTCATATTTGTACAGGGTTGTACGGAGTTTAACGGAGTAGTACAGAGCTGTACGGATTTGTACGGAGTTCTACAGAGTTGTACGAATCTGTACGGAGTTATACGGAGTTGTAGCAATTTGTATGGAGGCCCAAGNGGAGCAAGGCCAAGACAACTGGAGCAAGGCCAAGACAATCGGAGCAAGGCCAAGACAACTGGAGCAAGGCCAAGAAAACTGGAGCAATCCCAAGACAATTGGAGCAAGCCCAAGACAACTGGATCAAGGCCAAGAGAACTGGAGCAAGCCCAAGACAACTAGAGCAAGCCCAAGACAACTGGAGCAAGGCAAAGGCAAACGGAGCAAGCCCAAGACAACTGGAGCAAGCCCAATACAACTGGAGCAAGGCCACAACAACTGGAGCAATGCCAAGACAACTGGAGCAAAGCCAAGAAAACCGGAGCAAGCCCAAGACAACTCGGCCAGGCCCAAGACAACTGGAGCGAGGCCAAGACAACTTAGGCAAGGCCAAGACAACTAGAACAAGCCCAAGACAACTGGAGCAAGCCCAAGACAACTGAAGCAAGCCCAAGACAACTGGAGCTAGGCCAAGACAACTGGAGCAAGCACAAGACAACTTGAGCACGGCCAAGAAAACTGGAGCATGCCCAAGACAACTGGAGCAAGCCCAACACAACTGGAGCAAGCCCAAGAGAACTGGAGCAAGCCCAAGAGAACTGGAGCAAACCCATGACAACTGGAGTAAGGCCAAGACAACGGGAACAAGGCCAGGACAACTGGAGCAAGGCCAAGACAGCTTGAGGAAGCTCAAGATAACTGGAGCAAATCCAAGACAAGTGGAGTAAGGCCAAGACAACTAGAGCAAGCTCAACACAACTGGAGAAAACCCAAGACAACTGGAGCAAGCCCAAGACAACTGGAGCAAGCACAATAGAAATGGAGCAATCACAATACAACTGAAGCAAGGCCAAGACAACTAGAGCAAGGCCAAGACAATTGGAGCAAGGCCAAGACAATTGGAGGAAGGCCAAGACAACTGGAGCAAGGCCAAGACAACTGTAGCAAGCCCAAGACAACTGGACCAAGGCCAAGGCATCTGGAGCAAGCCCAAGACAACTGGTGCAAGGCCAGGAAAACTGGAGCAAGCCCAAGACCACTGGAGTAAGCCCAAGACAACTCGAGCAAGGCCAAGACAACTCAAGCAAGCCCAAGACAAGTGGAGCAAGGCCAAGAAAACCGGAGCAAGGCCAACACAACTGGAGCAAGGCCAAGACAACTTGATCATGTCCAATACAACTGGAGTAAGCCCAAGACAACTGGAGCAAGGCCAAGACATCTGGAGCAAGCCCAAGACAACTTGTGGAAGGCCAAGAAAACTGGAGCAAGCCCAAGACAACTGGAGCAAGCCCAAGACAGCTGGAGCAAGTCGAAGACAACTGAAGCAAGCCCAAGACATCTGGAGCAAGGCCAAGACAACTGGACCAAGCCCAAGACAAGTGGAGCAAGGCCAAGACAAATGGAGCAAGCCCAAGACAACTGGAGCAAGCCCATGATAACTGGAGCATGGCAATGACAAGTGGAGCAAGCCCAAGACAACTGGAGCAAGTCCAAGACAACTGGAGCAGGCCCAATGTAAGTGGAGCAAGGCAACAACAACTGGAGCAAGGCCAAGACAACTAGAGCAAGCCCAAGACGACTGGAGCACTGGAGCACTGGAGGACTGGAGCAATTCGCTCCGTCACTCTTGCTTCTTCGCTCATCTCCTCTCGTCACATCAATGGTGCACTCTCGCCGACGGCATTCTCTTGCTACACTCTTGTCTACCTCAAAACTTGACCTCGCTTCCCAACGTCCTTTTCTGTGCTTCTGGCTATGTCCTTGGCTTGCATCAAGGCTCCCTGATCCAGCTTTCCCTCTTCGGCGCTTACGCATACTGCATTGCTTCTACTTGCTTCTCCTCCCACTCTCTCTGCATCTGCTCGTTAAACTCCATGCAACTCCATATAGCTCCGTGAAACTCTGTAAAAATCTATACAACTCCTTCCAACTCCGTACAACTCCATACAATGCGCTACAACCCTGTACAGCTTCGTACAAGTGTCTACAACTTTGTACAACTCCGTACGACTCTGTACAACTCCGTTCAACTCTGAACAACTCCGTACGAAGGTGTACCACTCCATTAAACTCCGTATAACTCTGAACAACTTCGTTCAACTCCGTAAAATGTGCTACATTTTTGTACAATTTTGCACAACTCTGTACAACTCTGTACATCCCTATACAACTCCGTACAACTCTGTACAACACCGCAAAACTCTGTACTACTCTGTACAACTCCGTAAAACATTATACAACCCCGTTCATCTTCGTATAGCTTTGTAAAACCCCGTCCAACTCTGTACAACTCCGTACAACGTTGTCTTGGCCTTGCTCTAGTTTTCCTGGGCCTACTCCAGTTATCTTGTGCTTGCTCGAGTTGTCTTCGCCTTGCTCCAGTTGTCTTTTGCCCGCTCCAGTTGTCTTTGCCTTGCTCCAGTTGTCTTGGGATTGCTCCAGTTGTCCTGGGCTTGCCCCAGATGTCTTGGACCATTTGTGACTCGTATTACAAGCTTTCCGCATTGAGCACACATGGTGAAGTTTTTTGGTCATGGTCAGTGACATATGCCTACTTTTTTTGGTCATTGTGCATGGTAGCCACTCCGTGCTGCTACTAAATGAATGTCTTTGTACTTTCTTGTCAGCAAATAGTATTCCCAAACCATTGTTTCCCCCTTTGACCATTTGTGACCCGTGTTACGAGTTGTCAACGTTTACCACACATGGTGAAATTCTTTGGTCATGGTCTGTGACATATGCATACTTTGGTTGGTCATTGTGCATGGTAGCCACACCGTGCTACTGCTTATTGAAGGTATTTGTACTTGCTAGTTGATAAGTAGTATCTCCAAAGCGCTGTTCCCCGCTATGACCATTTGTGAATCGTGTTATGAGTTGTCAATGTTGACCAACCATAGTGAAATTATTTTTTCATGGTAGGTGACATATGCATACTTTGGTTGGTCATTGTGCATGGTAGCCACACCATACGACTACGAATTCAAGGACTGTGTACTTCCTAGTCGATAACTAGTATTCTAAGTCCATCGTCCCCCCCCCCTTCCCCCGAGCATTTGTGAATCGTATTGCAAATTGTCAGTGTTGACCACACATAGTGAAATTCGTTGGTCATGTTCAGTGACATATGCCTACTTTGGTTGGTCATTGTGCATGGTAGCCACGCCGTGCCACTACTTATTGACGGTCTTTGTGTCAGAAATGAATAAGATAAACCTGCAAGAGGACCGGAGCACATCCGAGCACTCAAAATAAAAGGACCACACGAATCTCAATGGACAAGTACAAGCGAGGTCCGTGCGCTGACAAAAGACGACGACCTGAAGTCTCGGAGAAACGCGACGAACCACGCTACGGCAAAACGATTGCAGCACGTTGCCCGTATACTACGAACCAGCACTTCCAACTCGCAGGGATACTAGCGAGGCATAAGACACTACATTAGGTACTCTAGACCAGTGTGCGTTTTGCTTCTGCTATTCTCTATCAATGAATCATTTTCCTTCATTGCCTCGCAGTTGTCTTCGTCTCCACACTCAGCCATTCTGCCGGTTTGCCTCGCATCTATCAGATCTGTGACTTGTGACTGCCAATTCAGCTCAACACTTGTCGTGTAAAGATCTTCAGCGCCAAAAGATCTCTCGTGCCCGTCTCCCCTGACAATCAAAAGTCTGACATGGTATCAGAGCAGTAGGTTCCCAGCCCTGGTAACCTGCCACCATGATTCCAGTAATCATCTTTGCAGCCGCAGCTGTGTGTCTCCGCCTCCTTCCTTCACGCACCTTGACAGAAGACAGCAATGCAGTCTCCAACTCCGCAACTGAGCCGGCCTTTTTTGATGTCGCTCAAGTCTCTATCCAAGATGGCGAACCACCTCCACCGACACTCCTCGGAACATCTGACTCCCTCTATATTGAGCAAGTCCTTGATTCCGGATGTGCAATCCATGCACTAAAAGATACCGACATCACGACGCCGCTTGCAACACCAGTGACCAGCACTGGTGCAACCAAGGGAATGATATCACTATGCCGCTACTCCACAAACTCACGTCACCAGCCTACACAGTCTCACCTCATTCATCGCAACATCTGACTCCCTTTACATTTCACTATGTGTCGTCAACGTTGCCAACTCATAATACGGGTCACAAATGGTCAGAGGGGGAAACATTGATTTAGAAATACTAGTTATAAACGAGCAAGTACAAAGACATTCACTAAGTAGTGGCACGGTGTGGCTATCATGCACAATGACCAACCAAAGTAGGCATATGTCACTTTCCATGACCAAATTATTTCCCTATGTGTGGTCAACATTGAAAACTCACAGTACAAGTCACAAATGGTCTGAGGGGGAAACAATGGTTTGGAGATACTAGTCACTGACTAGCAAGCAGAAAGACCCTGAATATGTAGCAGCACGGTGAGACTACCATGCACAATGACCATCCAACGTAGGCATATGCTAGTGACCATGACCAAAGAATTTCACTACGTGTCGTCAATGTTGCCAATTCATACGAGTCACAAATGGTCGGAGGGGGGAACAATGGTTTGGGAATACTAATTTCAACTAGCAAGTACAAAGACCTTCAATTATTAGTGGCACAGTGTGGCTACCATGCACAATGACCAAACAGAGTAGGCATATGTCACTGACCATGACTAAAGAATTTCATTGTGTGTGGTTAACGTTGACAAATCATAATACGAGTCAGAAATTGTCAGAGGGGGGAAAATGGTTTAGGAATGCTGGTTATGAACTAGCAAGTAGAAAAACCTTAATGAAGCAGTGGCACGGTGTGGCTACCATGCACAATGACCAACCAAAACAGGCATATGTCACTGACCATGACCAAGGAATTTCACTATGTGTGGTCCACGTTGATAACTCATGAGACGAGTCACAAATGGTCAGAGGGGGTAACAATGGGTTGGGAACACAAGTTATCAACCATTACATTATAAAACCTTTAATAAGTAGTGGCACAGTGTGGCTACCATGCACAATGACCATCCAAAGTAGGCATATGTCATAGACCATGACCAAAGATTTTCACTATGGGTGGTGAACGTTCACAGCTCATAATACAAGTCACAAATGGTCAGAGGGGAAAAAATGGTTTGGGAATACTAATAATCAACTTGCAAGTAGAAATACCTTCAATAAATAGTGGCACGGGGTGGCTACCATGCACAATGACCAACCAAAGTAGGCATATGTCACTGACCATGACCAAAGAATTTCACTACGTGTGGTCAGCGTTGACAACCCATAACACGAGTCACAAATGGTCAGAGGGGGAAACAATGGTTTGGAGATACTAGTTATCAAATAGCATGTACATAGACCTTCAATAAGTAGTGACACAGTGTGGCTACCATGCACAATGACCATCCAAATTAGGCATATGTTACTGACCATGACGAAAGAATTTCACTATGGATGGTCAACATTGACAGCTCATACTACGAGTCACAAATGGTCAGCGGGGGAATTAATGGTTTTGGGATAGTTAATTATCGACTGGAAAGTAAAAAGACTTTCAATAAGTAGTGGCACGGTGAGGCTACCATGCACAATGACCAACCAAAGTAGGCATATGTCACTGACCATGCCCAAAGAATCTCACTATGTTTGGTCAACTTTGATTACTCTCTATATGAGTCACAAATGGTCAGAGGTGGAAACAATGGTTTGGGAATACTAGGTATCAATTAGCAAGTACAAAGATCTTCAAAAATTAGTGGCAAGGTGTGGCTACCATGCACAATGACCAACTTAAGTAGACATATGTCACTGAACATGATCAAATAATTTCACTATGGGTGGTCAACGTTGACATTTCATAATACAAGTCACAAACGGTCAGAGGGGGAAACAATGGGTTGGGAATCCTAGTTATCAAATAGCAAGTACAAAGACCTTCAAGAAGTAGTGGTATGGTGTGGCTACTGTACACAATGACCAACCAACGTAGACATATGTCACTGACCATGACCAAGGAATTTCACTATGTGTGGTCAACGTTGACAAATCATAATACGAGTCACAAATGGTCAAAGGGGGAGGCAATGGTATGGGAATACTAGTTGTCAACTACCAAGTACAAAGACCTTCAATGCGTAGTGGCATGGTGTGGCTACCATGAACAATGACCAACCAAAGTAGGCATATGTCACTGACCATGACCACAGAATTTCACTTTATGTGGCCAAAGTTGACAACTCATATTACAAGCCACAAACGGTCAGAGGGGAGAACAATGGTTTGGGAATACTAGTTATCAGATATCAAGTACAAAGACCTTCAATAACTAGTGACTCTGTGTGGCTACCATGCACAATGACCAATCAAAGTGGAGATGTATCACTGACCTTGACCAGAGAATTTCACTATGTGTGGTTAACGTTGACAACTCTTTAAGTGAGTCACAACTGGTCAGAGGGGGAAACAATGGTTTGGAAAACTAGTTATTGACTAGCAAGTACAAAGACCTTTAATATGTAGTAATACGGTGTGGCTACCATGTACAATGACCAACCAAAGTAGGCATATGTCACTGCTCATGACCAAATAACTTCACTTTGTGTGGTCAACGTTCACAATTCATAATGTAATTCACAAATGGTCAGAGGGGGAAACAATGGTTGGGGAATAGTAGTTATCGACTAGCAAGTACAAAGACCTTAAAGAAGTAGTGGCACAGTGTGGCTACCATGTACAACGACCAACCAAAGTAGGCATATGTCATTGACCATGACCAAAGAGTTTCGCTATGTGTGTTTAACGCTGACAAAACATAATGCAAGTCACAAATGGCTAGAGGGGGAAACAATGGTTAGGACATACTATTTATCTACTAGCAAGGACAGAGACCATCAATAAGCATTGGCCCGGCGTGGCTACCATGGACAATGACCAACCAAAGTAGGCATATGTCACTGACCATGGCCAAAGAATTGCACTATGTGTGGTTAAAGTCGACAACTCGTAACATGAGTCACTAATGGTCAAAAGGGGAAACAATGGGTTGGGAATACTAGTTATCGACTAGCAAGTAAAATGACCTCCAATACGTAGTGGAAAGGTGTGGATACCGTGCACAATGACAAACCAAAGTAGGCATGTGTCACTGACCATGACCAAAACGTTTCACTATGTGTGGTCAATGTTGACAACTGATTATACGGGTCACAAATGGTCAGAGGGGGGAACAAGGTTTTGGGAGAAATATTTATCAAATAGCAAGTACAAAGACCTTTAAAACATATTCGCACGGTGTGGCTACCATACATAATGACCAACCTAAATAGGCATATGTCACTGACCATGACCAAAGAATTTCACTTTGTGTGGTTAACGTTGACAACTCATAACATGAGTCACAAATGGTCGGAGGGGGAAACAATGGGTTGGGGATCCTGTTTATAGACTAGCAAATACAAAGACCTTCCATACGTATTGGCACAGTGTGGCTACCATGCACAATGACCAACCAAAGTAGACATATGTCACTGACCATGATTAAAGAATTTCACTATCTGTGGTCAATATTCACAACTCATAATACAAGTCACAAATGGTCAGAGGAGGAAATAACGGTTTGGGAATACTAGTTATTGACTGGCAAGTACAAAGATCTTCAATAAGTAGAGGCACGGTGTGCCAACCATGCACAATGACCAAGAAGAACAGTCAGGTGTTACTGATCATGACCAAAGAATTTCACCATGTGTGGTCAACGTTGACAACTTTCGATACGAGGCACAAATGGTCAGAGAGGGAAGCATTGGTTTGGAAATGTTATATGTTGACTAGCAAGTACACAGGCCTTCAATAAGTAGTGACACGGTGTGGCCACCATGCACAATGACCAACCAAAGGATGCATGTCACTGACCATGACCAAAGACTTTCACTATGTGGTCATTGTTGACAACTCATAATACGAGTCACAAACGGTCCGAGGGGAAAATGATGGATTAGGAATACTAGATATCGATTGGCAAGTACAAAGGCCTTCAATAAGTAATAGCACGGTGTGGCAATCATGCACAATGACCAACCAAAGTAGGCATATGTCACTGACCATGACCAACGAAAATAACCATGTGTGATAAACATTGACATCTTTAAATACGAGTCACAAATGGTCAAAGGAAGAAAAAATGGTTTAGGAGTACTTGTCATCGACTAGCCTGTACAAAGACCTTCAATAAGTAGTGGCACGGTGTGGCCACCATGCACAATGACCAACCAAAGTTGGCATATGTCACTGACGTGGTCATGGTGAAATTCTTTGGTCATGGTCAGTGACATATGCCTATTTGGCTGGTCACTGTGCATGGTATCCACACCGTGCCACTACTTATTGAAGGTCTTTGTACATGCTAGTCAAAATCTAGTATTCCCAAACCATTTTTTCCCCCTCTGACCATTTGTGAATTATACTATATGTTGTCAATGTTTCCACACATTGTGAAACTCTGTGGTCATGGTCAGTGACGTATGCCTGCTTTGGTTGGAAAACGTGCATGGTAGCTACACCGTGCCACTACTTCTTGAAGGTTTTTGCAATGGCTAGTCTATAGCTAGTATTACCAAACAACTGTTCCCCCCCGCTGATCATGTGTGACTTGATTAATGAGTTGTCAATGTTGACCACAGACGGTGAAATTCTTTGGTCATGGTCAGTAATGAATGCCTACTTTGGTTGGTCATTGTGCATGGTAGTCACCCCGTGCCACTAATTACTGAAGGTCGTTTTACTTGCCAGTCGATAACTAGTATTCCCTTACTATTGTTTCTTTCTCTGACCAGTTGTGAACTGTATTATTGAGTTGTCAACGTTGACAATACATAGTGAAACTCTTTGGTCATGGGCCGTGACATATGCCTGCTTTGGTTGATCATTGTGCATGGTTAGCCACACCGTGCCAATACATTTTGAAGGTCTTTGTACTTGCTGGCTAATAACTAGTATTCCCAAACCAGTGTTTCCCCCTCAGAACATTTGTGACTCGTATTATGATTTATCAACATTGACCACACAAAGTGGAAATCTTTGGTCATGATCAGTGAAGTGTGCATGCTTTGGTTGGTCATTGTGCATGGTATCCACATTGTGCCACTACTTATGAACCTTCTTTGTACTTGATAGTTGATAACTAGTACTCCCATAGGGTTGTCTCTGTCAGGATGAGATCCGCGTGGTGCGGTCCCGACGTTTGTCTTATCGCCTCTAGTGGTTCACGTCTACTGTTTTGGGCGAATCTGAGACTGAGCGTGAGCTTTCTGGTCGCCTCACGCTATGTGAGCAGGAATTTAGAGACAGTCAGTTTGCAAAGGGAATAACGTCGTTTTGCGTTAGTTTTTGAACATGAACATGACCACAACATTTATAGGACTAGTCATGAGCTTTCCAACACACAAAACTGCGTGCAATTCGGCCAAGCGTAGCTCAAGTTATGCTTGCCGAAGCGCAGGTCTCACCCACCACAGAAACGCCTAACGCCTCCATGGCGCGCACACGCCGTGGCGCCTTCCTTCACGTGCGAAGCACCTTTCCCAAGGCGCAGGTCCACTTGCACATGGTGTAGGGGTCCCCTGCACTTTTTCCACACACCCTGCCCACTTTTGGGTCGAGTTTGGTGATGGGGTGTGACGAGGTTCGAAACCTGTCCGCGAACCTGCGGTCAGAATTTTGACGAAGTCCCCGAGTAACAAAACGTACTACTGAGTTTCGGACGCCGAGCCAGATTTTTGGCGAAATCCCTCAGTAGCAACCTGCACTACTGGATCCGGTAGATGATCCGCCGGATCAGGTGGATCATCCACCGGACGCCTCGGCAGGCCTATCGGAGCATTTACTCCAGATGGTATATTTGTTACTAGGTCCGGTCGACTATCGACCGGATTTTGAGTCGCAGCCGGCTCCCAGAGCCGCTGCGCATACCCCAACTTTGGAAGGCCATATCTCCCTCGATACTTGTCTGATTCTGGCGAAACAACTTCCACCAGATTCAACGACTTGTCAAACTTAAGGGGAAATCCTCCATTTTAGCATCTGAGCAATTGTCGAGTCGCCAGATCCGCCGGAGCGGAGTTTCCATTTTCTGGCGGCTCGTCAGCGCCTTCCGGCGCCGCACTTGGGCATGCGGAGGGGCAATTTTTCAACATTCTCCCCCTTGCACCTGCCATGCCCGCTGCTCCTACTTGCTCTCACTCATCTTCCGCTGCGCCCTCCAGCCCGTCATAGCTGGTCATCCCAAGTCCGGCCACGCTCATCGCGTGCCGGTCCGCGGGTTGCGCTTTGGTTAAGCAATCCGCAAGCATGTTGTGCGTGCTGCAGTGCTGAAGCACCACCTGCCCCTTCTCGACCATGTCCCGTGCGTACTGATAACGCACGTTGATGTGCTTCGTCCTCCCGTGCTGCGTCGGGTTGTTGGTCAGCGAGATGGAGCCGGTGTTGTCCTCTTGCACCACCATGGGCTCCAGCTGCGGCACGCCAAGCTCCCCCAGCAACCTGCGGAGCCACACCGCCTCCTTGACCGCCTCGGCCAGCGCGATGTACTCTGCTTCCACTGTGGAGGTGGCGACGCAGTCCTGCTTCCTGCTGCACCACAAAACAGCTGCACCAGCGAGGAAGAACACGTAGCCGGATGTGGACTTCCGCTTGTACACATCCCCAGCGTAGTCTGCATCCGTGTAGCAGACCAGACGCAAAGGGTCCGCCCGCCCTTTGCCGTCGAACCTCAGGCGCGCGTGCCGCGTCGCCTGCACGTAGCGGAGGATGCGCTTGACCGCCTGCCAGTGTAGTGGCCCTGTATCGGCCACGTACCTGCTCACTTGGCCCACCGCGTAGGACAGGTCCGGTCGAGTCGCCACCATGGCGTACATGAGGCTGCCCACTGCCGACTGGTAGGGCACCCCTGCCATATCCTCCCGCTCTTCTTTTGTTTGCGGCGCCATTGCCACACTCAGTTCACAGGTCGTGGAGACAAGACTGCACACTGGTTTGCAGTCCTCCATGCCGTACCGCTTCAGCACCTTGGCCACATATTTAGCCTGCCCCAGCTCAAGCGTGCACGCCCTCCGGTTCCGCGTAATGCTCACCCCGAGGAAGAACTCCAGCTCCCCCATGTCCGACATCCGGAACCTGCATTTCAGCTGCTCTTTCAACTGTTGTAGGCTCGGCAGGTCTGAGGAGCACAAGATCAGATCGTCCACGTAGAGTGCGACAATCTGATGGAGCTTCTTGCTGCGCCGCACGTACACACTGTGATCCGCCTCACAGCGCTTGAAGCCAAGTTGTGCCATGAAGCTGTCCATCTGTTGGTACCGGCATCGGGGCAATTGTTTTAGCCCGTACAAGGACTTCCGCAGCTTGCACACCTTGCCCTCCGGTGCCTCCACCCCCTCCGGCACCTCCATGTAAATTTCCTTGTCGATGATGCCGTTGAGAAAGGCCGTCTTTACGTCCATTTCGTGGAGCTCCATGGCCTTTGCGCCTGCCACCACAAGGATTGCCCAGATGCTTGTGAACTTGGCGACGGGGGCGAACGTCTCATTGTAGTGCTAGCCCTTACACTGTGCGTACCCCTTCGCCACGAGCCGCGCCTTGTACTTGTCAACCGCACCTTCCTTCGTGAACTTGGTCTTGAAGACCCACTTGGAGCCGATGACCTTGGCGTCTTTCGGCCTGTCAACCAGTTGCCACGTGTCGTTTTCAGCAATGGACGCCAACCCCGACTTGATGGCGGCGTCCCACTGCTTTCCCTCGGGCTGCGCAAGTGCCTCTTGCATGGTCGTCGGTTCCGTTGATGCAGCCAGCATGCACCGCGTCATGCCGATCCATCGACCGGTGCCTGCGTCAAAACGCTTCCCCGCTCTCCGCTGCCTCCCGCTGCAGCGCGGCAGTCTTGGCGGCGTCTCGTCGCTCTGCTGCGATCCTTCTGATTCAGCCCGCTCCAGTGAATCATCGACCGGAAGGCTTCCCGAGGATTCTTCCCGCTCCGGTGAACCATCAACCGGACGGGCGGCGCGTCCGGAAGATTTTTCTCCGACGCCCGACGCGAACTCCGCCGGGAGTGCGAGCTTCGGCACCCGCGGTGCCTCCTTCGATGGATCATTCCGCCGGATCTCCGGCCCAGCTGCATCATCGTTGGAGTCCTCCGCATCGGCTGCTGCTCCTGCGGCACCGCCGCGCTCCGACGCCGCATCATCGACCTCCGCGTCCGCCGGCTCCTCTCGTAGTCAATGAGCTGGAACCACTCCCCCTGTTTTGGAGTGTTCCCGACGCTCATGTCGTTGCTGCTGCTGCTGAAGCTCTGCTGCTCGTCGAACTCGACGTCACGGCTGCGGATGATCTCTTGAGTGCGCGGGTCCCAGAGCCGATATGCCTTTTGCGCACTCTCGTAGCCGAGGAACAAGCACGGCTTTGCCCCAGTTCCAGCTTGCTGTCGCGTCGTTGCGCCGCCTGCACCATAGCGTGCGCCTTGCACCCAAACACCTTCAGGTGCGCCACGTTTGGCTTGCGCCTGCTCCAAACCTCGTGCGGTGTCTTCCAGCCGCCCTTACCCTTCAGCACCGCTGTTGGGGTGAGGTTGATGGTGTAGCTCCCTGTACGCACAGCCTCCACCCAGAAACCTCGCGGCAACCCCGCATCCACAAGCATGGTCCGCACCATGTTAAGCAGCGTCTGGTTCGCCCTCTCCGCCACTTCGTTGGATTGTGGTGAGTACGGCGTAGTGGGTTCCCACTTGATGACCTGCTGCTTCATCCACCCGCTGCAGCCCACGTACTCTCCGCCATTGTCGCTGCGTAGCGCTCTGACCTTCCGGCTAGTCTGCCTCTCCACCGCTGCGACGTACTCCTTCAGCCGGTCCAGGACCTCGCCTTTCCGCTTCATGAAGTACACGTAGAGCTTCCTGCTGCAGTCGTCAATAAAGATGACGAAGTATCTCAATCCGCCATTTGACGGTATTTTGAACGGTCCGCACACGTCGCTGTGCACGACCTCCAGCAGGTCCTTTGTGCGAGCCGCGTTCTCGTTGAACGGCTTGCGCCGCGCTTTGCCCAAACTGTAAATCTCGCACTTTTTGTGTGCTGCTGCATCTGCTGCCGTGTTTGCACCATCGATGACGAGGCCGCGCACCATGTCGCACTTCGCCATCTCCTTAACGGTTGCGGGCGCTGAATGCCCCAACCGTCGGTGCTAGAGCTCCAGATCAGCGCTTCCTCCCTTAGCCATGTTGACAACGCGCTCCTGCAAATCTGCTACGTCAGATGCCGCGGGGACCACCTTGGTCTCCACAATGTAGAGACCGCCCTCGCGCTTTGCCTCCAGCACGACCTCGCCGTCGCCGTCGATGCGCACCACTGCGCCTTTCGTGCGGAAGAGCACCTCATACCCCTTGTCCGTCAGGCGGCTGACACTCAGGATGTCAAACAGGCCGGGGATGTGTTGCACATCACGGATTGTGCACGGCTCCTTCTTACCGCCCACCACGACTTCCACCTCCACGTCGCCTTGGCCGGCCGTTGGCTCGACTTTGTTGCACGCGACCACCATTGACTTGGAGGACTTCTCGTAGGTGACGAACCCCACCTTCTCGACTTGGGTGTGCTCCTCGGCCCCGGAATCCAGGCACCNTCCTCCCTTGGCCATGTTGACAACGCGCTCCTGCGAATCTGCTACGTCAGATGCCGCGGGAACCACCTTGGTCTCCACGATGTAGAGACCGCCCTCGCGCTTTGCCTCCAGCACGACCTCGCCGTCGCCGTCAATGCGCACCACTGCGCCTTTCCTGCGGAAGAGCACCTCATACCCCTTGTCCGTCAGGCGGCTGACACTCAGGATGTCAAACAGGCCGGGGATGTGTTGCACATCACGGATTGTGCACGGCTCCTTCTTACCGCCCACCACGACTTCCACCTCCACGTCGCCTTGGCCGGCCGTTGGCTCGACTTTGTTGCACGCGACCACCATTGACTTGGAGGACTTCTCGTAGGTGACGAACCCCACCTTCTCGACTTGTGTGTGCTCCTCGGCCCCGGAATCCAGGCACCACCTGTTGGCCTTCTTGAGGAAGTGGTTCTTGTTGCCGTTGAGGAGCAACCTGCCCTTGATGTTTTTTCCGCCGGTCTTCGCCTCCTCCGGGCACTGACGGGCCCAATGACCCTCCTTGCCGTAGTTGCGGCACGCACCTTTCTTAGAGCTCTTCTTGCCGCCGCCCTTTCCGCCACTTCCTCGGCTACCGCTTCCGCCACCACGTGTTTTGGTGACGAGGGTCGATGAGGAAGACGAGGACTCCCCGCAGCTCCGGCGCTGCGCCTCGTTGCGGATGTACTCTGTGACCACGCCATAGGTGAGCTTGTCCTCCGACCATCCTCCAAGGACGGTGATGAGTGGGCCCCAACTGTCAGGTAGGGCCATGAGGAGGGCCATCGCCTGCAGCTGCGTGTCGATCTTCCACCCCACATCGCTGCATTGTGAGGCGAGCAACTCGATCTGCTGCATGGTGGAGATGACATCATCTCCCTCTTCGATTCTCATCGTGAGGAGCCGCTTCATTGCGAAGATTTTGTTTGCGAGTGACTTGGATTGGTGGATGGCACAGAGCTTTTGCCAAGCTTCAGCTGCCTGCTTACAGCCTTGGAAGTAGCCCCACTGGGACTCGGCCGTCTCGGAGACCAGGAACATGAGTGCCTCCGTGTTCTTCTTTTCGAAGGCCTGCTTCTCCGCGTCCGTTGCAGTCGCCTCTGTGAGCACCTCCTTTCCCAACATGACGTCCAACAGCCCCTTATGCTAGAGGTGTAGCTCGAACTGCCACCTCCATAGTCCGAACCCCGGGCCACAGGTATACTTCTGAATGGGCTGCGTCTCTTTCTGCGCCATGTACACAGCTGCTACTCCGATGAGTTCTCAGAACTTCACGGCGACGTCCAAGATGACGATCTCGTACGCTGCAGAAGACGTGAACGTTGGAGGCGTTCAGACCTGTGGGCCCATAACCCTTTGTCAGGATGAGATCCGCATGGTGCGGTCCCGACATTTGACTTATCGCCTCTAGTGGTTCACGTCTACTGTTTTGGGCGAATCTGAGACTGAGCGTGAGCTTTCTGGTCGCCTCACGCTATGTGAGCAGGAATTTAGAGACAGTCAGTTTGCGAAGGGAATAACGTCATTTTGCGTCAGTTTGTGAACATGAACATGACCACANCTCTGTGAGCACCTCCTCTTCAAACATGACGTCCAGCAGCCCCTTATGCGAGAGGTGCAGCTCGAACTGCCACCTCCATAGCCCAAAACCCGGGCAACCCGCATACTTCTGAATGGGCTGCCTCTCTTTCTGCGCCATGTGCAGAGCTGCTACTCCGACGAGTTCTCAGAACTTCACGGCGACGTCCAAGATGACGATCCCGTGCGCTGCGGAAGACGTGAACGTTGGAGGCGTTCAGACCTGTGGGCCCATAACCCTTTGTCAGGATGAGATCCGCATGGTGCGGTCCCGACATTTGACTTATCGCCTCTAGTGGTTCACGTCTACTGTTTTGGGCGAATCTGAGACTGAGCGTGAGCTTTCTGGTCGCCTCACGCTATGTGAGCAGGAATTTAGAGACAGTCAGTTTGCGAAGGGAATAACGTCATTTTGCGTCAGTTTGTGAACATGAACATGACCACAACATTTATAGGGCTAGTCATGAGCTTTCCAACGCACCAAACCGCGCGCAATTCGGCCAAGCGTAGCTCAAGTTATGCTTGCCGAAGCGCAGGTCTCACCCACCACAGAAACGCGTCACGCCTCCATGGCGCGCACACGCCGTGGCGCCTTCCTTCACGTGCGAAGCGCCTTTCCCAAGGCGCAGGTCCACTTGCACATGGTGTAGGGGTCCCCTGCACTGTTTCCATGCACCCTGCCCACTTTTGGGTCGAGTTTGGTGATGGGGTGTGACGAGGTTCGAAACCTGTCCGCGAACCTGCAGTCAGAATTTTGACCAAGTCCCTGAGTAACAAAACGTACTACTGAGTTTCAGACGCCGAGCCAGATTTTTGGCGAAGTCCCTCAGCAACAACCTGCACTACTGGATCCGGTGGATGATCCACCGGATCAGGTGGATCATCCACCGGACGCCTCGGCAGGCCTATCGAAGCATTTTCTCTAGATGGTATTTTTGTTACTAGGTCCGGTCGATTATCGACCGGATTTCGAGTCGCAGCCGGCTCCCAGAGCCGCTGCGCATACCCTAACTTTGGAAGGCCATATCTCCCTTGATACTTGTCCCATTCTGGTGAAACAACTTCCACCAGATTTGACGACTTGTCAAATGTAAGGGGAAATCCTCCATTTAAGGATCCGAGCAATTGTCCAGTCGCCAGATCCGCCGGAGCGGAGTTTCCATTTTCTGGCGGCTCGTCAGCGCCTTCCGGCGCCGCACTTGGGCATGCGGAGGGGCAATTTTCCAACATTCTCCCCCTTGCACCTGCCATGCCCGCTGCTCCTGCTTGCTCTCACTCATCTTCCGCTGCGCCCTCCAGCCCGTCATAGCTGGTCATCTCATGTCCGGCCACGCTCATCGCGTGCCGGTCCGCGGGTTGCGCTTTGGTTAAGCAATCCGCAAGCATGTTGTGCGTGTTGCAGTGCTGCAGCACCACCTGCACCTTCTTGACCATGTCCCGTGCGTACTGATAACGCACGTTGATGTGCTTCGTCCTCCCGTGCTGCGTCGGGTTGTTGGTCAGCGAGATGGAGCCGGTGTTGTCCTCTTGCACCACCGTCGGCTCCAGCTGCGGCATGCCCAGCTCCCCCAGCAACCTGCGGAGCCACACCGCCTCCTTGACCGCCTCGGCCAGCGCGATGTACTCTGCTTCCACTGTGGAGGTGGCGACGCAGTCCTGCTTCCTGCTACACCACAAAACAGCTGCACCAGCAAGGAAGAACACGTAGCCGGATGTGGACTTCCGCTTGTACACATCCCCAGCGTAGTCTGCATCCGTGTAGCAGACCAGACGCAAAGGGTCCGCCCGCCCTTTGCCGTCGAACCTCAGGCGCGCGTGCCGCGTCGCCTGCACGTAGCGGAGGATGCGCTTGACCGCCTGCCAGTGTAGTGGCCCTGGATCGGCCACGTACCTGCTCACTTGGCCCACCGCGTAGGACAGGTCCGGTCGAGTCGCCACCATGGCGTACATGAGGCTGCCCACCGCCGACTGGTAGGGCACCCCTGCCATATCCTCCCGCTCTTCTTTTGTTTGCGGCGCCATTGCCACACTCAGTTCACAGGTCGTGGAGACAAGACTGCACACTGGTTTGCAGTCCTCCATGCCGTACCGCTTCAGCACCTCGGCCACATATTTGGCCTGAGCTCAAGCGTGCGCGCCCTCCGGTTCCGCGTAATGCTCACCCCGAGGAAGAACTCCAGCTCCCCCATGTCCGACATCCGGAACCTGCATTTCAGCTGCTCTTTCAACTGTTGTAGGCTCGGCAGGTCTGAGGAGCACAAGATCAGATCGTCCACGTAGAGTGCGACAATCTGATGGAGCTTCTTGCTGCGCCGCACGTACACACTGTGATCCGCCTCACAGCGCTTGAAGCCAAGTTGTGCCATGAAGCTGTCCATCTGTTGGTACCGGCATCGGGGCNCGCCCTCCGGTTCCGCGTAATGCTCACCCCGAGGAAGAACTCCAGCTCCCCCATGTCCGACATCCGGAACCTGCATTTCAGCTGCTCTTTCAACTGTTGTAGGCTCGGCAGGTCTGAGGAGCACAAGATCAGATCGTCCACGTAGAGTGCGACAATCTGATGGAGCTTCTTGCTGCGCCGCACGTACACACTGTGATCCGCCTCACAGCGCTTGAAGCCAAGTTGTGCCATGAAGCTGTCCATCTGTTGGTACCGGCATCGGGGCGATTGTTTTAGCCCGTACAAGGACTTCCGCAGCTTGCACACCTTGCCCTCCGGTGCCTCCACCCCCTCCGGCACCTCCATGTAATTTTCCTTGTCGATGATGTTGTTGAGAAAGGCCGTCTTTACGTCCATTTCGTGGAGCTCAATGTCCTTTGCGGCTGCCACCGCAAGGATCGCCCGGATGCTTGTGAATTTGGCGACGGGGGCGAACGTCTCATCGTAGTGCTCGCCCTTACACTGTGCGTGCCCCTTCGCCACGAGCCGCGCCTTGTACTTGTCAACCGCACCTTCCTTCGTGAACTTGGTCTTGAAGACCCACCTGGAGCCGATGACCTTGGCGTCTTTCGGCCTGTCAACCAGTTGCCACGTGTCGTTTTTAGCAATGGACGCCAACTCCGACTTGATGGCGGCGTCCCACTGCTTTCCCTTGGGCTGCGCAAGCGCCTCTTGCATGGTCGTCGGTTCCGTTGATGCAGCCAGCATGCATCGCGTCATGCCGATCCATCGACCGGTGCCTGCGTCGAAACGCTTCCCCGCTCTCCGCTGCCTCCCGCTGCGGCGCGGCAGACTTGGCGGCATCTCGTCCCTCTGCTGCAATCCTTCTCATTCAGCCCGCTCGAGTGAATCATCGACATGAAGGCTTTCCGAGGATTCGTTCCGCTCCGGTGAACCATCAACCGGACGGGCGGCGCGTCCGGAGGATTTTTCTCCGACGCCCGACACGAACTCCGCCGGGAGTGCACGCTTCGGCACCCGCGGTGCCTCCTTCGACGGATCCTTCCGCCGGATCTCCAGCCCAGCTGCATCGTCGTCGGAGTCCTCTGCGTTGGCTGCTACTCCTGCTTCACCGCCGCGCTCCGACGCAGCATCATCCACCTCCGCGTCCGCCGGCTCCTCCTCGTAGTCAATGAGCTGGAACCACTCTCCCTGTTTTGGAGTGTTCCCGATGCTCATGTCGTTGCTGCTGCTGCTGAAGCTCTGCTGCTCGTCAAACTCGACGTCACGGCTGCGGATGATCTCTTGAGTGCGCGGGTCCCAGAGCCAATACGCCTTTTGCGCACTCTCGTAGCCGAGGAACAAGCACAGCATTGCCCGCGGTTCTAGCTTGCTGTCGCGTCGTTGCGCCGCCTACACCATCGCGTGCGCCTTGCACCCGAACACCTTCAGGTGCGCCACATTTGGCTTGTGCCCACTCCAAACCTCCTGCGGCATCTTCCAGCCGCCCTTACCCTTCAGCACCGCTGTTGGGATGAGGTTGATGGTGTAGCTCGCTGTACGCATAGCCTCCGCCCAGAAACCTCGCGGCAACCCCGCATCCACAAGCATGGTCCGCACCATGTTGAGCAACGTCTGGTTCGCCCGCTCCGCCACTCCGTTGGATTGTGGCGAGTACGGCGTAGTGGGTTCCCACTTGATGCCCTGCTGCTTCATCCACCCGCTGCAGCCCACGTACTCTCCGCCATTGTCGTTGCGTAGCGCTCTGACCTTCCAGACAGTCTGCCTCTCCACCGCTCCGACGTACTCCTTCAGCCGGTCCAGGACCTCGCCTTTCCGCTTCATGAAGTACACATAGAGCTTCCTGCTGCAGTCGTCAATAAAGATGACGAAGTACCTCAATCCGCCGTTTGACGGTGTTTTGAATGGTCCGCACACGTCGCTGTGCACGACCTCCAGCAGGTCCTTTGTTCGAGCCGCGTTCTCATTGAACGGCTTGCGCCGCGCTTTGCCCAAAATGTAAAGCTCGCACTTTTTGTGCGCTGCTGCATCTTCTGCCGTGTTTGCACCGTCGATGATGAGGCCGCGCACCATGTCGCGCTTCGCCATCTCCTTAACGGTTGCGGACGGTGAATGCCCCAACCGTTGGTGCTAGAGCTCCAGATCAGCGCTTCCTCCCTTGGCCATGTTGACAACGCGTTCCTGCAAATCTGCTACGTCAGATGCCGCGGGGACCACCTTAGTCTCCACGATGTAGAGACCGCCCTCGCGCTTCGCCTCCAGCACGACCTCGCCGTCGCCGTCAATGCGCACCACTGCGTCTTTCCTGCAGAAGAGCACCTCATACCCCTTGTCCGTCAAGCGGCTGACACTTAGGATGTCAGACAGGCCGGGGGTGTGCTGCACATCACGGATTGTGCACAGCTCCTTCTTACCGCCCACCACGACTTCCACCTCCACGTCGCCTTGGCCGGCCGCCAGCTCGACTTTGTCGTTCGCGACCACCATTGACTTGGAGGACTTCTCGTAGGTGACGAACCCCACCTTCTCGACTTGGGTGTGCTCCTCGGCCCCGGAATCCAGGCACCACCTGTTGGCCTTCTTGAGGTAGTGGTTCTTGTTGCCGTTGAGGAGCGACCTGCCCTTGATGTTTTTGCCGCCGGTCTTCACCTCCTCCGGGCACTGACGGGCCCAATGACCCTCCTTGCCGCAGTTGCGGCACGCACGTTTCTTAGCGCCCTTCTTGCCGCCGCCCTTTCCGCCACTTCCTCGGCTACCCCTTCCGCCACCACGTGTTTTGGTGACAAGGGCCGATGAGGAAGACGAGGACTCCCCGCAGCTGCGGCGCTACGCCTCGTTGCGGATGTACTCTGCGACCGCGCCATAGGTGAGCTTGTCCTCCAACCATCCTCCAAGGACGATGATGAGTGGGTCCCAACTATCAAGTAGGGCCATGAGGAGGGCCATCGCCTGCAGTTGCGTGTCGATCTTCCACCCCACATCGCTGCATTGTGAGGCGAGCAACTCGATCTGCTGCATGGTGGAGATGACATCATCTCCCTCTTCGATTCTCACCGTGAGGAGCCGCTTCATTGCGAAGATTTTGTTCGGGAGCGACTTGGATTGGTGGATGGCACAGAGCTTTTTCCAAGCTTCAGGTGCCTGCTTACAGCCTTGGAAGTAGCTCCACTGGGACTCGGCCGTCCCGGAGACCAGGAGCATGAGCGCCTCCGTTTTCTTCTTTTCGAAGGCCTGCTTCTTCGCATCCGTTGCAGTCGCCTCTGTGAGCACCTCCTCTTCAAACATGACGTCCAGCAGCCCCTTATGCGAGAGGTGCAGCTCGAACTGCCACCTCCATAGCCCAAAACCCGGGCAACCCGCATACTTCTGAATGGGCTGCCTCTCTTTCTGCGCCATGTGCAGAGCTGCTACTCCGACGAGTTCTCAGAACTTCACGGCGACGTCCAAGATGACGATCCCGTGCGCTGCGGAAGACGTGAACGTTGGAGGCGTTCAGACCTGTGGGCCCATAACCCTTTGTCAGGATGAGATCCGCGTGGTGCGGTCCCGACGTTTGTCTTATCGCCTCTAGTGGTTCACGTCTACTGTTTTGGGCGAATCTGAGACTGAGCGTGAGCTTTCTGGTAGCCTCACGCTATGTGAGCAGGAATTTAGAGACAGTCAGTTTGCGAAGGGAATAACGTCATTTTGCGTCAGTTTGTGAACATGAACATGACCACAACATTTATAGGGCTAGTCATGAGCGTTCCAACGCACCAAACCGTGCGCAATTCGGCCAAGCGTAGCTCAAGTTATGCTTGCCGAAGCGCAGGTCTCACCCACCACAGAAACGCCTAACGCCTCCATGGCGCGCACACGCCGTGGCGCCTTCCTTCACGTGCGAAGCGCCTTTCCCAAGGCGCAGGTCCACTTGCACATGGTGTAGGGGTCCCCTGCACTGTTTCCACGCACCCTGCCCACTTTTGGGTCGAGTTTTGTGATGGGGTGTGACGAGGTTCAAAACCTGTCCGCGAACCTGCAGTCAGAATTTTGACCGTCCCGGAGTAACAAAACGTACTACTGAGTTTCGGACGCCGAGCCAGATTTTTGGCGAAGTCCCTCAGTAACAACCTGCACTAGTGGATCCGGTGGATGATCCGCCGGATCAGGTGGATCATCCACCGGACGCCTCGGCAGGCCTATCGGAGCATTTTCTCCAGATGGTATTTCTGTTATTAGGTCCGGTCGATTATCGACCGGATTTCGAGTCACAGCCGGCTCCCAGAGCCGCTGCGCATACCCCAACTTTGGAAGGCCATATCTCCCTCGATACTTGTCCGATTCTAGCAAAACAACTTCCACCGGATTTAGCGACCTGTCAAATTTCAGGGGCAATCCTCCGTTTCAGGATCTGAGCAATTGTCGAGTCGCCAGATCCGCCGGAGTGGAGTTTCCATTTTCGGCGGCTCGTCAGCACCTCCCGGCGCCTCACTTGGGCATGCGGAGGGGCAATTCTTCAACATTCTCCCCCTTGCACCTGCCATGCCCACTGTTCCTGCTTGCTCTCACTGATCTTCCGCTGCGCCCTCCAGCCCGTCATAGCTGATCATCCCAAGTCCGGCCACGCTCATCGCGTGCCGGTCCGTGGGTTGCGCTTTGGTTAAGCAATCCGCAAGCATGTTGTGCGTGCTCTAGTGCTGCAGCACCACCTGCCCCTTCTCGACCATGTCCCGTGCGTACTGATAATGCACGTTGATGTACTTTGTCCTCCCGTGCTGCGTCGGGTTGTTGGTCAGCGAGATGGAGCCGGTGTTGTCCTCTTGCACCACCGTGGACTCCAGCTGCGGCACGCCCAGCTCCCCCAGCAACCTGTGGAGCCACACCGCCTCCTTCACCGCCTCGGCCAGCGTGATGTACTCTGCTTCCACTGTGGAGGTGGCGATGCAGTCCTGCTTCCTGCTGCACCACAAAACAGCTGCACCAGCGAGGAAGAACACGTAGCCAGATGTGGACTTCCGCTTGTACACATCCCCAGCGTAGTCTGCATCCGTGTAGCAGACCAAACGCAAAGGGTCTGCCCGCCCTTTGCCGTCGAACCTCAGGCGCGCGTGCCGCGTCGCTCGCAGGTAGCGGAGGATGCGCTTGACCGCCTGCCAGTGTAGTGGCCCTGGATCGGCCACGTACCTGCTCACTTGGCCCACCGCGTAGGCCAGGTCCGGTCGAGTCGCCACCATGGCGTACATGAGGTTGCCCATCGCCGACTGGTAGGGCACCCCTGCCATATCCTCCCGCTCTTCTTTTGTTTGCGGCGCCATTGTCGCACTCAGTTCACAGGTCGTGGACACAGGACTGCACACTGGTTTGCAGTCCTCCATGCCGTACCGCTTCAGCACCTCGGCCACGTATTTGGCCTGCCCAGCTCAAGCATGCGCGCCCTCCGCCTCCACGTAATGCTCACCCCGAGGTAGAACTCCAGCTCCCCCATGTCCGACATCTGGAACCTGCTGCTCAGCTGCTCTTTCAGCTGCTGTAGGTTCGGCAGGTCTGAGGAGCACAAGATCAAATCATCCACGTAGAGTGTGACAATATGATGGAGCTTCTTGCTGCGCCGCACGTACACACTGTGATCCGCCTCACACCGCTTGAAGCCGAGTTGTGCCATGAAGTTGTCCATCTGTTGGTACCGGCATCGGGGCGATTGTTTAAGCCCGTACAAGGACTTCCGCAGCTTGCACACCTTACCCTCCGGTGCAACCACCCCCTCTGGCACCTCCATGTAGATTTCCTTATCGATGATGCCGTTGAGGAAGGCCGTCTTTACATCCATTTGGTGGAGCTCCATGTCCTTCGCGGCTACCACCGCAAGGATCGCCCAGATGCTTGTGAACTTGGCGACCGGGACAAACGTCTCATCGTAGTGCTCGCCCTTACACTGTACGTACCCCTTTGCCACGATCCGCGCCTTGTACTTGTCAACCGCACCTTCCTTCATGAACTTGGTCTTGAAGATCCACCTGGAGCCGATGACCTTGGCGTCTTTCGGCCTGTCAACCAGTTGCCACGTGTCATTTTCAGCAATGGACACCAACTCCGACTTGATGGCGGCGTCCCACTGCTTTCCCTCGGGCTGCGCAAGTGCCTCTTGCATGGTCGTCGGTTCCGTTGATGCAGCCAGCAAGCAGCGCGTCATGCCAATCCATCGACCGGTGCCTGCGTCGAAATGCTTCCCCGCTCTCCGCTGCCTCCTGCTGCGGCGCGGCAGTCTTGGCGGCGTCTCGTCGCTCTGCTGCGATCCTTCTGATTCAGCCCGCTCCGGTGAATCATCGACCGGACGGCTTCCCGAGGATTCTTCCCGCTTCGGTGAACCATCAACCGGACAGACGGCGCGTCCGGAGGATTTTTCTCCGACGCCCGACGGGAACTCCGCCGGGAGTGCGCGCTTCGGCACCTGCGGTGCCTCCTTCAACGGATCATTCCGCTGGATCTCCGACCCAACTGCATTGTCGTCGGATACCTCCGCGTCGGCTTCTGCTCATGTTGCACTGCCGCGCTCCGATGCCGCATCATCAACCTCCGCGTCCGCCGGCTCCTCCTCGTAGTCAAGGAGCTGGAACCACTCCCCCTGTTTTGGAGTGTTCCCGACGCTCATGTCGTTGCTGCTACTGCTGAAGCTCTGCTGCTTGTTGAACTCAACGTCACGGCTGCGGATGATCTCTTGAGTGCGTGGGTCCCGGAGCCGATACGACTTTTGCGCACTCTCGTAGCTGAGGAACAAGCACGGCTTTGCCCGCGGTTCCAGCTTGCTGTCGCGTCGTTGCGCCGCCTGCACCATCGCGTGCGCCTTGCACCCGAACACCTTCAGGTGCGCCACGTTTGGCTTGCGCCCACTCCAAACCTCCTGCGGCGTCTTCCAGCCGTCCTTACCCTTCAGCACCGCTGTTGGGGTGAGGTTGATGGTGTAGCTTGCTGTACGCACAGCCTCCGCGCAGAAACCTCGCGGCAACCCCGCATCCACAAGCATGGTCCGCACCATGTTGAGCAGCGTCTGGTTCGCCCGCTCCGCCACTCCATTGGATTGTGGTGAGTACGGCGTAGTGGGTTCCCACTTGATGACCTGCTGCTTCATCCACCCGCTGCAGCCCACGTACTCTCCGCCATTGTGGCTGCGTAGCGCTCTGACCTTCCGGCCAGTCTGCCTCTCCACCGCTGTGACGTACTCCTTCAGCCGGTCCAGGACCTCGCCTTTCCGCTTCATGAAGTACACGTAGAGCTTCCTGCTGCAGTTGTCAATAAAGATGACGAAGTATCTCAATCCGCCCTTTGACGGTGTTTTGAACGGTCCGCACACGTCGCTGTGCACGACCTCCAGCAGGTCCTTTGCGCGAGCCGCGTTCTCGTTGAACGGCTTGCGCCGTGCCTTGCCCAAAATTCAAAGCTCGCAGTTTTTGTGTGCTACTGCATCTGCTGCCGTGTCTGCACTGTCGATGACGAGGCCGCGCACCATGTCGCGCTTCGCCATCTCCTTAACGGTTGCGGGCGCTGAATGCCCCAACCGTCGGTGCCAGAGCTCCAGATCAGTGCTTCCTCCCTTGGCCATGTTGACAACGCGCTCCTGCGAATCTGCTACGTCAGATGCCGCGGGAACCACCTTGGTCTCCACGATGTAGAGACCGCCCTCGCGCTTTGCCTCCAGCACGACCTCGCCGTCGCCGTCAATGCGCACCACTGCGCCTTTCCTGCGGAAGAGCACCTCATACCCCTTGTCCGTCAGGCGGCTGACACTCAGGATGTCAAACAGGCCGGGGATGTGTTGCACATCACGGATTGTGCACGGCTCCTTCTTACCGCCCACCACGACTTCCACCTCCACGTCGCCTTGGCCGGCCGTTGGCTCGACTTTGTTGCACGCGACCACCATTGACTTGGAGGACTTCTCGTAGGTGACGAACCCCACCTTCTCGACTTGTGTGTGCTCCTCGGCCCCGGAATCCAGGCACCGCCTGTTGGCCTTCTTGAGGAAGTGGTTCTCGTTGCCGTTGAGGAGCAACCTGCCCTTGATGTTTTTTCCGCCGGTCTTCGCCTCCTCCGGGCACTGACGGGCCCAATGACCCTCCTTGCCGCAGTTGCGGCACGCACCTTTCTTAGAGCCCTTCTTGCCGCCGCCCTTTCCGCCACTTCCTCGGCTACCGCTTCCGCCACCACGTGTTTTGGTGACAAGGGTCGATGAGGAAGACGAGGACTCCCCGCAGCTCCGGCGCTGCGCCTCGTTGCGGATGTACTCTGCGACCGCGCCATAGGTGAGCTTGTCCTCCGACCATCCTCCAAGGACGGTGATGAGTGGGCCCCAACTGTCAGGTAGGGCCATGAGGAGGGCCATCGCCTGCAGCGTGTCGATCTTCCACCCCAGATCGCTGCATTGTGAGGCGAGCAACTCGATCTGCTGCATGGTGGAGATGACATCATCTCCCTCTTCGATTCTCATCGTGAGGAGCCGCTTCATTGCGAAGATTTTGTTCGCGAGTGACTTGGATTGGTGGATGGCAGAGAGCTTTTGCCAAGCTTCAGCTGCCTGCTTGCAGCCTTGGAAGTAGCCCCACTGCGACTTGGCCGTCTCAGAGACCAGGAGCATGAGCGCCTCCGTGTTCTTCTTTTCGAAGGCCTGCTTCTCCGCGTCCGTTGCAGTCGCCTCTGTGAGCACCTCCTTTCCCAACATGACATCCAGCAGCCCCTTATGCGAGAGGTGCAGCTCGAACTGCCACCTCCATAGCCCAAAACCCAGGCCACCCGCATACTTCTGAATGCGCTGCGTCTCTTTCTGTGCCATGTGCACAGCAGCTACTCCGACGAGTTCTCAGAACGTCACGGCGACGTCCAAGGTGACGATCCCGTGCGCTGCGGAGGACGTGAACGTTGGAGGCGTTCAGACCTGTGGGCCCATAACCCTTTGTCACGATAAGATCCACGTTGTGCGGTCCCAACGTTTGTCTTATCGCCTCTAGTGATTCACGTCTACTGTTTTGGGCGAATCTGAGACTGAGCGTGAGCTTTCTGTTCGCCTCACGCAATGTGAGCAGGAATTTAGAGACAGTCAGTTTGCGAAGGGAATAACGTCATTTTCCGTCAGTTTGTGAACATGAACATTACCACAACATTTATAGGGCTAGTCATGAGCGTTCCAACGCACCAAACCGCGCGCAATTCGGCCAAGCGTAGCTCAAGTTATGCTTGCCGAAGCGCAGGTCTCACCCACCACAGAAAGGCATAACGCCTCCATGGCGCGCACACGCCGTGGCGCCTTCCTTCACGTGCGAAGCGCCTTTCCCAAGGCGCAGGTCCACTTGCACATGGTGTAGGGGTCCCCTGCACTGTTTCCACACACCCTGCCCACTTTTGGGTCGAGTTTCGTGATGGGGTGTGACGAGGTTCGAAACCTGTCCGCGAACCTGCAGTCAGAATTTTGACGAAGTCCCTGAGTAACAAAACGTACTACTGAGTTTCGGACGCCGAGCCAGATTTTTGGCGAAGTCCCTCAGTAACAACCTACACTACTGGATCCGGTGGATGATCCGCCGGATCAGGTGGATCATCCACTGGACGCCTCGGCAGGCCTATCGGAGCATTTTCTCCAGATGGTATTTTTGTTACTAGGTCCGGTCGATAATCGACCGGATTTCGAGTCGCAGCCGGCTCCCAGAGCCGCTGCGTATACCCCAACTTTGGAAGGCCATATCTCCCTCGATACTTGTCCGATTCTGGCGAAACAACTTCCAACGGATTCAGCAACCTGTCCAATTTAAGGGTAAATCCTCCATTTAAGGATCCGAGCAACTGTCAAGTCGCCAGATCCTCCGGAGCGGAGTTTCCATTTTCTGGCGGCTCGTCAGGGCCTCCCAGCGCCGCACTTGGGCATGCGGAGGGGCAATTTTTGAACAGTCTCTCCCTCTGACCCCATTTGTGAATCCTATTTTGAGTTGTCAATGTTGACCATTCATCGTGAAATTCTTTGTTCATGCTTAGTGACATATGACTACTTTGGTTGGTCATTGTGTATTGTAGCCACACTGTGCCACTACTTATGAATCTCTTTGTACTTGCTAGTCGATAAGTAGCATTTATAAACCATTGTTCCCCCCCCTTGACCATTTGTGACTCGTAATAAGAGTTGTCAACGTATACCACACATAGTGAAATTCTTTGGTAATGGCTAGTGACATATGCCTACTTTGGGTGGTCATTGTGCATCGTAGCCATGCCGTGCCAGTACATATTGAAGTTCTTTGTACTTGCTGGCCAGAAACTATTCTTTCTGAACCATTGTTTCCCCCTCTGACCATTTGTGACTCGTTTTATGAGTTGTCAACGTTGACCACACATAGTGGGATTCTTTGGTCATGGTCACTGACATATGCCTACTTTGGTTGGTCATTGTGCATGGTAGCCACACCGTGCCACTACTAATTGAAGGTCTTTGTACATGCTAGTTAATAAGTGGTATTCCCAAACCATTGGTTCTCCTCCTGACCACTCGTGACTCGTATTATGGGTTGTCAACCTTGACAACATGGAGTTGAATTCTTTGGTCATGGTCAGTACCACATGCCTACTTTGGTTGGTCATTGTGCATGGTAGCCACAACTTGCCACTTCTTATTGAAGGTCATTGTACTTGCTAGTTGATAACCAGTATTCCCAACCCATTGATTCCCCATCTGACCAATTGTGTATTGCATTATTAGTCGTCAACGTTGATGACACGTAGTAAAATTCTTTGGTTATGGTCAGTGATATATGCCTACATTGGTTGGTCATTGTGCATGGTAGCCACACCGTGCTACTACTTATTGAAGGTGTTTGTACATGCTAGATGATAACCAGTACTTTCAAGTCGTTGTTGTCCATGTGACTGTTTGTGACTTGTATTATGATTTGGCAGCGTTGACCACACATAGTGAAATTCTTTGGTCATGGTCAGTGACATATGCCTGCTTTGGTTGGTCATTGTGCATGGCAGCCACACCGTGCCACTACTTGTTAAAGGTCTTTGTACTGGCTAGTCGATGACTTGTATTCCAAAACCATTGTTTCCCCCCTCTGACCAGATGTGACTCGTATTGTGAGTTGTAAACGTTGACCACACATAGTGAAATTCTTTGGTCATGGTCAGTGACACATGCCTACTTTGGTTGGTCATGGTGCATGGTAGCCACTCCATGCCACTACTTATTTGATGTCTTTGTAATTGCTAGTTGAAAACTAGCCTCCCCTAACTATTGTTTCCCCCTCTGACCATTTGTGACTTGTGTTTTAAGTTGTCAACGTTGACCACACATAGTGTAATTCTTTGGTCATGGTTTGTGACATATGCCTACTTTGGTTGGTCATTGTGTATGGTAGCACACCCTGCCACTACGTATTGAAGGTCTTCGTACTTGCTAGTTGATAACTAGTATTCCCATATCATTGTTTCACCCTCAGACCATTCGTGACTGGCACTGTGAGTTGTCAACGTTGACCAATGCCTCCTCTGGTTGGTCATTGTGTATGGTAGCCACACCGTGCCACTACATATTTAAGGTCTTTGTATTTGCTAGTCAATAACTAGTATTCCTAAACCATTGTTTCCCCCTCTAAGCAGTTGTGACTCGTATTATAAGTTGTCAACGTTGACCATATGCCCATGGTCAATGACATATGCCCATGGTCAATGACACATGCCCATGGTCAATGACATATGCTACAATTTGTACAGCTTTGTACAACTCCGTACAGATTTGTACAGAGTTTTAGCGAATTGTAGCAAGTTGTACAGAGTTGTACGGAGTTGTACGGAGTTGTACAGAGTTTTACGGAGTTGTAGGGAGGTGTACGGAGTTATTCGAGTTGTACGGAGTTGTACGGAGGTTTAGGGAGTTATCCGAGTTGTACGGAGTTATACTGAGTTGTAGGGGGTTACGAAGTTGTACGGAAATGTACTGAATTGTACAGAGTTTTACAGAGGTGTATGGAGCTATATAGAGTTAAACGAGATTTGATGGAGTTGGACAAAGTTGTACGGCATTGTACGGATTTGTATGGAGTTGTAAGGGGCTGTACGGAGTTGTACGGAGTTGTAAATAGTTGTACAGAGTTGTAGCAAGTTTTACAGAGTTGTACGGAGTTGTATGGAGTTGTATTACTGTGTCAGGAGTTATACAGAGCTAGAAGGAGTTGTACAGAGCTGTACAGAGTTGTATAGAGTTGTACAGAGTTGTACAGAGTTCCCTTTCGTCGGACAGAGCCATGGTGCCGCTCATTATGGGCTGAGACGTCAATGTGATTGTATTGCAAAACCGTGAGCGTTTCTTGAGTAGTTGAAATGCTGGCAACTTTTGACCCTCGGACCAGAAACTTCCACTAAGGCAAGTGCTGACGTCAGCAAGACCTGATGACGTTAGCAAGTAAAAATGCTGACATCAGCTCGCCTTCCTTTTTTTTGTTTTTTTTGTGTCAATCCTCGCGGCTGCTGCGCGAGCTGGCGGCCACTCTGCAGCAGCCGCGCAGGAGCTGCACGAAAGCTGCGCAGCAGCTTCCGTTCGGCTGCTGCTGCTGCTGCGTGTTAAGCTGCAGCAGCAGCCATGCGGCTGCGTGCGGAGCGGCCGCCTGGCTGCTGCGCGCGTGGCTGTGGCAGCAGCCGCGTGCTGCTGCTGCGCGTTGCGGCTGTTGTACGCTGCTGCAGCCGCAGCGCGCTGCTGCCGCTGCTGCTGCTGTCGCTTCTGCTGCCGCTGTTGCTGCTGCGCTGCTGCTGCTGCCGCTGCTGCTGTACTACTGCCGCCGCTGCTGCTTTTGTCGCCGCTGCTGCTGCTGCTGCTGTTGTGCTGCTGCCGCTGCACGCTGCTGATGTGGTGCTACCACCGTGCAGTGCTGTTGCTGCTGCTGCTGCCACCGTTGCTGTGCTGCTACTCTGCTACACTTCTGCTACTGCTGCCGAATGCTGCTAGCGACTGCAGTCTCACGTGGTGATGGTGAGCGACGTCGACGACGATCTGCTGTCGTCGACGGGTCCCTGTAGATGTGGTGCAGCTATGGCTCTCACTCTTGCTGCTCTGCTGTGTCTCTGATGCGCCACTCGGTGAGAACTGTCTCACCGCTCTGATACCATGAGAAGATGCGTGGAAGCTTCCTAGCGACACATCTGCTAACTAGGCGTCAGTGCCTGGTCAGACAATGACGACAGTCACAAGTCATGCACACACCGGCAAGGGTCTGGCTAGGAGACACAAGGCAAAGTGTCGGAATGCTTCAATAGCATTTGGAGAGAGAAATGACAAATGAAAGGTCCATGGCATAAGAACCTGCTGCGGCGCACGGCGGGTGTCGCACGCGGCAGTCCAAGATCTGCCCTAGAACCGGCCCAAAACCACTATTTTGTCCGTAACTCTGCGCACACATGTCAGAATGCTAGGCTGTCTGAACCTAGACGTGCAGAATCAAAAGCTGGATACTACGACTGGTCACATGCATGCATCCGGCATCAAGCGGTGGGCACACAATACAAAAACATGCAAATCGGGCCCACGGCCAGTCCACCGATAAATTCCTGTGTGCTGCAGAAAAACTGCAGGAGGTCCCGGGTAGCATCAAGAGCTCTAGAACGGCCGTCAATCAGCTCCAGGATGGTAGTCTGCCACCAGATGATGCACCGGTGCCTCCAGGGTCCGCATTTGGGATCTGCACGAGTATGGACACGGCCGAGTGGTCAGAGTAAACTGACAGGTCGACAGGAACGTCACAAATCACAACAAGGGGGACCTTGAACATCAGTTTGCACGAATATGTCAACTACTTCGCGTCAAAGGACAATGTTAACAAACGGGAAATTGTTACTTGATACTGATTGTGACACAACCTATCCCAGTAAAGAAAACCTAACAAACCTAGAATGAGATTTCACTTTTATAGCATCTCCGAAATTTAACTTGGGAAATTCAAGGCTTATGTACATTGAAATTTCAGTGAACAAAAAAATGCTTTCATACACCATACTCTCACAAAACTTTCCTATCCACGCACATGTGAATACACAAAAGAAAAAGTGTACAAAAGGCATATGATGAACACTGCCTTCTTCCACTTCTTCTTCTTCTTCTTCTTCTTCTTCTTCTTCTTCTTCTTTCTCTTCTTCCTCTTTGTCATCTTCTTGTTGTTCTTCTTGTCCTTCTAATTCTTCTTCTTCTTCTTCTTCTTCTTCTTCTTCTTCTTCTTCTTCTTCTTCTTCTTATTCTTCTTCTTCTCATTCTGCTTGGGATACAGGTCATTCTGCAGCCTCCTGAATCTCTTCAGTTGGCTTCTGGTGTTGTTTGGCTGCCATTGTGGTTTCTTCTGCAGAAATGTCTTTGGCTTCCTGGGAAGATGTTTCCCTTGTGGTGGCCTCGGCGATGACATTAGTGGTGGCCTTAGCAGCAGCTATGGCCTGCTGCGCTTCTGCGATCCTTTTGTCTTTTTCTGCTTGCACTGCTTTTTTTCACTTTCTGCTGCTCCTCTTTCCTGATTTTTTCCTCCTCCCATAGTTTTCTTGCTTCTTTAGCCCCTTTTGACTGTGCTGCTTCAGGGGATGCTTTTTCTGCCTTGAAATTTGCTGTTGAAAACTCTGTTTCTGTGTATTTCACATGCCAGCCTACTTTACACTTGATCTATCCATCCATGTCTGCCGTCTTCCTTTCTTCCTCTGCTGCTCAGTTCTTCAATACTTCTGTGACATTTTCCCACTGCTTTCTCCACAGACAATGATTTCACGTGAATCTGGGGGCTGATTTCCAGCCTCACCGTTCCTGGTTTGACCCCCATCTGGAGATCAGTTGCAACTGCAACATCCTCAGACTTCATCTTTTTTCCCTGTTCCAGCCAATGACAACCGCTTTGCTTCTTCAGTGACAGAGGCAGCAACAATTGCCTGGACTGTGGCAGCCATGTTCTCAGCTTACCTGGCTGTTTTTGCATTCTTACCACTCCTGATCCGGGCACATGCCTCTTCACCACCGCGGCCTCCTCTCCCTTTTCCTTCTGTTCCACCTTTGAGTTCTGTCCTTCCTTCTAAGCCTGCTCCTCGTGTCCTTCCTCCATCATGTTTCTGGCTGTAGTGGTCTGTTGCCTCCTTTCCTGCTTGACCTTTTCCTTCCACAGCTGTTTTTTGGCCTCCATCCTTATCCCTTTACTTCCTCTATTTGTACTTTCATTTCATACCTTATAACTCCAAATTATCTCTCCATTGTCCTTCTTTTCTCCAATTGAGGTCTGGCCTTCCTTCTTAGATGGCTCCTCCTCTCCTTCCTCCATCAGGTTTATGGCTATAGCTATCTGTTACCTCTTTTCCTGCTTTGATTTTTCCTTCCGCTGGCTCTTTTCAGCCTGGAAGTCATGTGTGCTGAAAAAGCTACCGACACATACTTGGCCCATGGTATGACTGGAAAGTCTACTAACCTCTGTGGTTAGGAGAATCTCCCCGAATCTTGCTGATAACTTTGGTGATATCTCACCTACTGAACTCAAGAGTCTTGCTGCCTTCCTAGTCCCATCCAACTCCCTCCCTTGTATCGGTGCTCTCTAGACCTTTACTACAAACCGCCTCACGTGGTGGTGCTCAGTGGTGGCTGGGTTGCTTCCACATCAACGACCGCATCATGCCACTCTGCTTCCTCATCTCCATTTTCCACCTCCTTGGCTGCCTTTTCTTCAACAGTGAGGAATAATCCCTCCAGAGAGTAGAAAGAGACAAGGGCAAAGACTGGGGAAAATTTTCATTCTGATCCCCCCTCCTCCATCACTGCCGCTGACTCTGTTGTTTGTTGAAACTGTGGTTCTCTCCAGAATTATTCCCTCAAGTTCCCTCTTCTGCACAATGACTCATGCTTTACCTCCTCCATGCATTTGCACTCAGCCTGCACCACCTTCCCTTCCATCTTGGACTCCCTTTCATCCATTTGAACCTTCCTCCACGTGTAGAACTCCCCTCGGTTTCATGCCTACATCACCCAGGCAGCACCCCTTGCACTTTCCTCTCCTCTACACCGCTGAGGTTGGCTCTACCTTATGGGTTTCCATCCTTCTCGGGGCCAACATCCTCTGCCTACATACCGCCATTGTGAAACCAAGGTTCCTTGTACTCTGCAGGCTTACCACCTACACCCCGCTTGCCAAGCCAGAAAATGATGAAATTCAGCTAGAGCAGTCCCTCACAAACACACACACACACACACACACACACACACACACACACACACACACACACACACACACACACACACACACACACACACACACACGATTAGTCTTTACGATAAGAGAATTGTGCTTGTCCATCCTTAAGATCTCTTTCCTCGATTTTCAAAACAGTTTCTCTGATGTGCCTGACGGTCCTTGTTGTTCAATAGTTCCTTTTGGACGGGTTTCAAAACTAAGATAATTGTTCTGGTTGCCTCATGCTATGTGCTTGGATACACTCAGTTTTGCAAAGGGAGTAGAGAAAAATTGCATTGGCTTTGTGATGCGGATGATTTATAGTGCTACTCAAAATATTTATGTTGGAGTAAAAAGAAAAATTCCTTTCTGGAGGCGCAGATCCATTTCCACACGCTGGAAATGGATGTTCCTCCGTTCAGTTTTTTTTCACTATGGTGGTAGGTTTCAGCAGGGTTTGAAACCTGTCCATGGACTTGCAGTCGGAGTTGTGACTGTCCCTATGGAACAAAACGTACTGCTGAATATGAGCCAAAAATTTGGTTAGTTCCCCTAGTAACAACCTGTACTGATGGACCGAGAAGAAACATCTTCCACATGAATTTGCAGTCATCTGGAGGATTTATTGTCCAGATGTGGAATTTTAAACTCGTGTCCTGATGAATTTTCTTCTGGATGAAGATTTGGCCGAAGTCCTCAAGCAGCCACAAACATCCCAAATTGGAGAGCCTGTAATTTCCTTGATGTTTGATGGATCCCGAATACAAAATGTGTTCTCAATTTAGAATGCTAAAAGCCATTAGAGTGAAATGCAAAAATGTTTCTCCTTTTGAGAGCTTGTGGAAACCCGGGCATACGGAGCGGATACTTTTCAACATCATTCAACTGGAGCCCTTTCTGGCATGTCATCCGGGGATATCTTTGGGAGCGTACATGAGGGTGCATTGTAAAGTGGGAATTGGTTTTCTGTCCTTCTGCTGCACCATCTTGCCACTTAAAATTATCCCATGTCCTCTGTCCCCACCAGCACTGTTGCCATGTGTCACATCACTCCCTCTGCTTCTGCATTGGATGGCTTCAAGATCGTTGTTTCTGGTGCCAGCTGCCACATGAAATCATCTTGCTCTGCTTTTGTCTCTATAGGCTTGTTGGCTCCATTCACTTCATCTGCACGAGGTTGAGCCAGTTGCTTCCAGTTCAGGGTGTTGGTGTCATGTGGTTTGTTGGTTCTGGTGTGGACCTACCAGGTCCCCACCAGGATCTGCTCTGCTGTATATTCCTGCACTGAAGACAAGCCTCCTGTTTTTCATTACCTTTGATGATCAGGGAATGGAATTCGTCTCTAGTGATGGTATTGGCATTGTATCTTTCCAGTTGACCAGTCATGCTGTCTTGTTGCAACATGTCTTGCATAGATTTTCGTGTGAGAATTCATGTCACGTGCCCCTTTTCTTGCTGCCGCCCCCCTCAGCTAGCTCACTCTTGGTGCGCGTTTCTCATTCCCTACATCCTGAGCAAACATGATTCTGGCATCATCATCTAGGTAACTTACACACTGATGTTTTTCCTAGCATGCTTTGCATGATGCCTGTCGCTAACCTCTATGCTTCTACCTCCTAATTCCCTCCTTGCAATCTTTCTTCACTGTGCCCAAGGAAAAAAGACACCAGTCTCCTTCTCCTAAATCTCATATGTCTCTGCTTCTTTGCATCATCCATGCAGATGTGATGGGGCCTCTGCTACATGAATTTATGGGCAGTCTTGATTTTTCCTATGTCTCACTCATGAATGCTTTTTTTTTCACTGGTTATTCACACATAATCTAAAGAGCATTATACATGAGACCCTCAATTCCTGGCTTTTCCAGGGTGAGTGTGTGTGTCAATTACGATGGCACACAAATTCACCAACACTTGCTCACAATGTTTTTGTGACAGCAAGATGCCTTTTCATGTCGTTCCACTCAACAAACATCAAGGCCCCAGCCAAAAAACTCCTTCCTTGCTGGACATAAAGGAAACAGAAACAAGAAATGGTAGTTATCAGTAGGGTGTGTTGGACAAGCTTGCGTCTTCATGGACGTGGAGCTTGATTGCAACTTGTAGTGTCCCCCACTACACGTTCACCAGCCTGCACATGTCTGCACTCCTTGGGAGTGGTTTAAACCACCTCTGGAAGCTATTTTGACAGCTTACCCTTGACCCCAGCAGGAAAAAAAAGATAAAAACTGAAAATCTGGGTAAATTGGTGGTTCTGGATAGCTGCTGTTGTGTCATTGGTTACCATATGTACCTCATAACCACCATGCACACTGATGTGTCTGCCGTTAAGTTTCTTTCTTGGTTCTCACATTGTCCCTGTCTGCAGAGTTTTCAGGTCATTCTCTGTATTGCTTGATAAAATAGTCTCTGAAACATGAGTTGGAATGTGCCACCTTTTGAAACACTCAGTTGTGGCTAACTGGTACAATGACAGTAACTAGACCCAAGAGACTGATGCACACAGTTGCATAGGCTTCATCTTCCTTCTTGGTTTTACCATTGTTTCATAGAAAACGTTCTCGTGGCCAATCAATGCGTGGACAAGTGTGTGTCACACCTAGCTCGAGCAAGACTGAACATGTTTCTCTTAGAGTGTGTGCATGTGAGAATTTTTGGCTTTGTCGCTTCCTGCAGAGGCTTCACAGACCATCTGCTGCATTGCTCTATGCTACAACAACCAAAGCACAAAATCCATCACTAAGCACAACTGCGTGCACCTCATGCACAAAATGCATTAACACAGAGCATCAATTCCTTTCCTGAGCACGTTCAGTAGTTTTCAAACCACCTGGATTTACACACGGCAATATCACTGAGCAGTGTCAAGTTCAAAGTTGTATTTCATGTTCTTGGGCTTGTGCAAGTGCAATGGTTCCATAGTGTTTATTTCATCCTCTTGTATCCCTGCATGGGTTGTGTAGTTAATGTATCATGATTTTACCTCTTTTTGTGCACATGGTGCCTGAAATCTGTGGGTCATGGAAGATTGTTTTTGGGTCTTATTCATCATTGAAACCCTGTGACCTCGTGACTTGCTCCACCCTCTTAAAAGCAGCTACGTGGCATGTGGCACCAAAACTAATGTCATGTGAATCGGATTTGATACATGGAGCTTCCTGACAGGCTTAAACATGACCAAACATTTTTCAGCAATGTGGCCCACACTTCCATGATGTTTTTGAAGATTCAAGATGAGTGCAGAAAATTCTTGAGAAGTTTAAGCAGATTCTGCATGCAGAACCTGCAACCTGCACCTGCTGTTTTTTCTGAAGTCTACTAATAAGCTTCAAGTGCCAGATTTCTCTGACAGAAACTATGCATTTTGATTTGTTTGTCTTTGGTGGTGAAGCTCACACCCGTGGTGTTGTCGTGAACCCCACAGTAAGGGTGCACACCGGGCCGGGTTCCCAAATCTCAGGATGGACCCGGATCCGCGGATCCAAATCCAACCCTGGACCTGGATTCGTGAATCCGGGTCTGGATTTGCAAATCCTCACGGATTTGCAAATCCTTTCACGGGTCTGTGCAGCAGGCTATTATAATTGAAAAAAAGACAGTGGTCCAGATCAACCCTTGTCACTTTACAAACATAATAATGTGTGCGGTGGTGAGAGTTCGGCAGTTCAAACTTGGCTTTTCAACTGCAGACGAACCACTAGCTTGGTGACAAGCCTGATGTGTCTCGGCAGCCGCAGATTGCCCATGAAGGCAACTTATCATTTGCGAGCCTTTTCAGGCACACGCCAAGCCTTTCTGTCAGTGACGAGTCTGTCCTAGGCCTGGCTTCTAAGGTGTGTGGGTAGTGGCACTTTTAGGGTGGCCACACCATACCACCTCACAAGCTCGCCAATTGGCGCATCCACTGACCGCCAAGAGGCACATCCTCCTCATGCATGGAGAAATGTCTAAGAAACTTCTCGTGTGCAGGAAGGTCAAAAACCTTCCTGCGCACATCAAGGCTCGATTGCAGGACCTGTTGTTCCTGAATCCAACATGCTATCCGTTTGGGGGACTTACTCCAAGGGAGCAGTGCATGCCCAACCTGTCCGTAAATCCATAGCAGTGGCCATGGGGCATAAAAGAACAACATCTCGCACCTCCATGTAGATCTCTTTATCTATGATGCCGTTGAGGAAGACCGTCTTTATGTGGAGCTCCATGTCCTTCGCAGCTGCCACCGCAAGGACCACTCCGATGCTTGTGAACTTGGCAACGCGAGTGAACGTCTCATCGTAGTGCTCGCCTTTACGCTGTGCATGTCCCTTCACCCCCAGCCGTGCCTTGTATTTTTCAACCACACCTTCCTTTCTGAACTTGGTCTTCAAGACCCACTTTGAGCAAAGGACCTTGGCATCTTTTGGCTTGTCAACCAGCTCCCACGTGTCATTTTCCGTGACAGAGGCCAGCTCTAATTCGATGTAGTTCAAACCCTGTCTATGGAATTGCAATCGGAATTTCGACAAAGTCCCCTAGAAGCAAACTGTATCACTGAGTTTCGGACTGCAAGCCAGAATCTTGGCTAAGTCACTCAGTAACAACTTGTACTACTGGCATCCGGTGGATCATTTGCCGGAGCGACTCGGCGGTCCTCCAGGGCAAAAACAGTAGATGTATTTCTGTTACTCGTTCTTGTGGACTTTTCACCGGGGCAAGAACACCAGTCGAACTGCGGCCAACTCCCCGAGCTGTCGCATACACCCCAACTTTGGAAGCCCATATCTCCCTTGTTACTTCTTTGATTCCAGTGAAACAACTTCCACGGATTCAATAACTTGTCAAGTTTTAGGAATTCTAATCCAGTCTGCCGTTCCAGCAGTCCTTAGGCAGCTATAGTAAATTGCGAGGATTTTCTCCCTCTAACAGCTTGTCAATGCCTCCCGTCGTCACCTTAGGCATTCTAAGGGGTAAAAATACAACAAGAGATATGGAGAGAGAGAGAGAGAGAGAGAGAGAGAGAGAGAGAGAGAGAGATAGATAGAGAGAGAGATAGATAGATAGAGAGAGAGAGAGAGAGAGA
>SZWC01002577.1:7520-20410 GCA_023375785.1 Penium margaritaceum | reverse complement strand
CCCACACACCTTAGAAGCCAGGCCTAGGACTATATGTACCAGGCTCATTCCTCATTCTAATTACACAATCTGGCCTTAGATGCTCCTCACAGAGTTGTCCAACTAAGGAACAGTATAAAGAAGACACTGGTTGGTCTAAGCCCCAGGAGTTAGTCTTTGACTAGCACCTCGCGCGAAAGTGACCAAGTGTTAAGTGGACACAGTTGCTAGCAAGTGATTGCCTAGGAACTGCTCAGTGTGGAACCGTGATCCTGAGGGTGATATCTTCTCCTAGCTGAAATGCTAGGAGCGGACGGCAGGTGCTATTGTGTCGGCCCTGTTTTCTAGTCCGTTTGCCTCAGGCCGGTTGACACAAATCCCCCTCTTTCAGAAAATCCACCATGGTGGAACACTCTGACAAGACGATCAACGTGAACTGCCAGTTGAACATCGTGAAACTCATGTGCATCGCTGCTTTACCCATCTCCTTCTGTCGAGAGGCAGCACTCATGGATGTCATCAAGTCAGGGAAGAAGACAACATCCAGCTTTAGGTTGCCAGCCAGAGGCACAGTTGTGGATGAATTGCTCCCAAAAATGCATGCAGAGCTTGCTGAGGTAGACGCGCCTTTGAAGCAGGGATGGTCAATGTATGGTACCAGTCTAGCAGTTGACGAGTGGTCCGATAGGAAGATCAGGCAAATTTACAATGCCATGGCAGTCAATGCCATAGGCTCGGTCCACCTGTTCTCTTGTGATGCCAGCGGTCTGACCAGTGATGCAGACCACACTGCCTCCATGATAGAGGCATCAATTGAAGCAGTGGGTGAGGACAAGATTGTTTCAGTGATATGTGACAATGCTTTAATGAACAAGAAGGCATTCGACCAGCTGCGGGTGAAGTACCCGAAGTTGTTTTTCCCGGGTTGTTGTGCTCACAACATTGACCTGATTATGAAGGATGTTGGGAAGACTGCATGGGTTTCTGGGATCATTGGACGGTGTGAGAAAGTCATTGCCTTTTTCAGAAACAATGCCATGGCTCGCACATGGCTGAAGGACAAAAAAGGGGGCAAGGTGCTCAAGAACAGGTGCGACACCCGCTTTGCCTCTATCTTTGACATGGTGGAGCGGTTGCTGGAGCTGCGGAAGGAGCTAGAGGAGTTTGTGCAGTTGGAATTATGGAAGCAGATTGATTTGCAACGGGATGCCGGCTTCAGGAGTCCAAAGAGGAGGTGAGATGGATCATACGGCGCAAGGTCTTCTAGCTTCAGGTCCGTCAGTTGAAGGACTTGTTTCTGCCATTGGTGCGGGTGTTGCGTGTGGCTACTTCCCCGGGTGGGAGGGCTGGTGAGATTTACAAGGGGTTGTTGGATTTTGCGGAGCAAGTGAAAGTGCTGGCTGAGAAGAAGGGTAAGAAGGGACGAAAGGTTGCAGAGTCTCATGTCAAATTTGTTCTGGGCAGATTGGACCACCACTGGTCCAAGGATATGAGCTTTCCTTTGTATGTTGCTGCGCGGCGCCTGCATTCCCAGCACTTTGGAAATGATCTCTCTAGTGACGCCACCACACTGCAGGCATGGCAGGCAGTGGTGGAGGCACTCATTCTAGAAGAGAAACACGACGCCATAATGAAGGAGATTGGTTGCTTTCAGCTGGCACAGACCATGGTTGTCCATGATCCCATGGTGAAACCTCGTAGGAATGCCAAGGCTGTCACCACAGTAGCAAAAGTGCAATGTGGCATAATGTCTGCTGCAGAGTGGCATGTCAACTACATGTGCAACCTGCCCGTGCTTTGCGATCTGGCATTGAAGCTGCTATCGCAACCGTGTTCTTCATCTGAGTGTGAGTACGTATTTTATACTCACGAGTTGATCCACAATGCCAGGAGGAGCCAGCTCAAGGTGTCGACACTCGAGCTCCTTGTTCGGTGCAATGTCCATTTACGCAAGCACTATGGCCGGAATGGACGCAAGGCAGCAAAGAACATCATTGTAGCCGTGGAAGCAGAAGCAGAAGCGGACGCAGAGGCCAGCGAGGATGATGGAAAGGTTGTTGAGGTGGAGGGAGTGTTGAGTGAGCCCGAGGATGACATGGAGAGTGATGACGAGGAGGAGGAGGAGGAGGAGGAGGAGGAGGAGGAGGAGGAGGAAGAGGTAGAGGAGGCAATGGGAGATGATGACATGGTTGAGGTCATGGCGTCTGTCGGAGTCATGAGAAGTACCCCTGGAATGCCTCATGCTCTTCCAGTGCGTGTTTGTGCGTAGGTGAAAGCCTCAAGCACCAATGCAGCAGCTCGTGGAGCAGGTGGTGAAGCGGCAGCAGCTAGAGAAGGGGCAGCAGATGGAGAAGGGGCAGCAGCTGGAGAAGGGGCTGCAGGTGGGGAGAGAGGGGGATTTGAGCCATCTGGAGAAGGTGGGGAAGAAGGAGGAGGAGGTAGTGGAGAAGAAGCAGGTAGGGAAGGAGCAGCTGGAGTTGTACCAGGTGGGCACGGAGGTGAGGGAGCAGGAAAGCAAGGGACATCAGCACCATCATCCAATCCAGCAGGAACAGCAGCATCACGGATTGGTAGTGCCAAGCACAGGGATAAGAGGGTTGTCTTAGTTGCCCTGGTTGTAGCTAGGGCAGCAAGGCGTGCGGCAGGCACTGCAGCAGCAGCCACGGCTGCAAGCAAGCTGGCAAGACGCATAGCACCAACTGCTCTGCGCGAGTAGAATATGGTGTCAGACCTGTGGCATGCTTTCAATTTTATTTCAGTGTTCATTTCAGTCTCTTATGTTTTCATCTCCATCTCTGAAGCAGAGTTCCATTCTTAGTGACCACTGTGTGGTCATGCATGTGAAATAGTGCAATCTGTGACTGACCAAAGTTAATGTTCATGAATGGCGAAAAGTAGTTGCAGTAACTCAAACAGGGCACCTCTGAATATGGAACTTGTGGGCCTCCCTGACCCCCCCCCCCCTAAATAGTGCACCTAGAAGTGTGTATGATAGAATGTTCAACAAGTGCAAATTTGTGTCTATAACTACAAATGTGGGCCTCACTGACCCCCCCCTCTTGAACAGTGTACTTAGAAGTGTGAATGATAGAATGTTGAGTAAGTACAAATCTGTATCTGCAACTGCAAATTAGTGAACCGCACTGATCCCCCCTCCCCCCCTTGGACCCACATCGATGTTGCCTGTTCACAGCTACATCAATGTATTGATGTGGACCTCGATGTACCAAGATTTTTGGGGCCAAGGTCAACACTGGAGAGCATGCGCTTAGTGCCACAATGCACAATAGCCGCATCTCCCTTCACCACCAAGTCTCACGCGTAGTGATGCCGCATCTTAGTATGCTTGGTCCTCCTGTGCAGCACAGGGTTCTAGGTGAGGCTGATGGCACTCATGTTGTCCACATAGAGTACCGTGAGCTTCCTTTTGGCACCCTGATCTCCTTCAGCAGCTGCAATAGCCACTCCGCATCCTTTGTGGCTTTTGTGAGTGCAATGTACTCCTCTTTGGTGATGGACCATAAAAATTCTGCACCACCAAGCACAAACAAATACCCCGATGTTGATATTCTTTCATCCACATCACCAGCCCAGTCACCATCGGAGTAGCCAACCAACTCAAGGGAATCGTCACGCGCCCCCCCTTCCAAACATGAGCCACGATTGCTTTGTCATCTTGAGATAGCGGAGGACCCGCTTCACTGCTAGCCAATGCAACGGCCCGGGATCAGCAAGATAGTGACTCACTTGGCCCTCCGCGAAGGCCAGGTTGGGCTGCGTCACCACCATGGCATACATGATGCTCCACTCTGCGGACTGGTATGGTACACCTGCCATCTCCTCCTTCTCCTCATCGGTGCTTGGCCCCATGCTCGAGTTGAGCTCACATGTGGTATTCATGGGTGTGCCGATGGGGTTGCACTCCACCATGTTATACCGACTGAGCACCTCATGCATGTACTTTGCCTACCCCATCTCCAGTGTGCATGCCTTATGGTCCCTCTTGATGGAGACACCAAGGTTGTACTTGAGCTTGCCCTTGTCGGTCATTTTGAGCTAATCGTCCAGGTGCCACTTCAAGTTTACCAACTCCTCCGTGTCCAATGACACAAGGATGAGGTCATCCACATAAAGGACCACGATCTGGTGCAACCCCGGTTGCTTCCACACAAACACGCTCTGATATGCTTTGCAGCGCTTGAAGCCAAGCTCGGCCATAAAGCCATCCATTTTCAGGTACCACATGATTGGTGCTTGCTTCAGCCCGTAGATCGTCTTGCAAAGCTGGCACACCTTCCTTGGCGGCGCGTCCACCGCTCCGGCACCTCCATGAGGACCTTTTTGTCCAAGTCGCTGTTGAGGAATGCAGTTTTCATGTCCGTTTGGTGAAATTCGTAGTCTCGGTGGCTGCAGAACAGCCATCGAGAGGACTGAACGGATGGAGGCAAACTTCGCCACAGGTGCAAAGGTCTCATCATAGTGTTCACCCTTCCGCTGGGCATACTCCTTCGCATTCAGCCACACTTTGCACTGCTCCACCTTCCCCTCTTTTGTGAGCTTCTTTGTGAAGATCCACTTGGAGCCGATGATTTTTGCGCCCTCTGGCCTGACGATCAGCTGCCAAGTATCATTATCTTCATGGGAGGCGAGCTCAGATTTTATAGCTCCCTCTTACTCAGCCTCATCCTTCCACTACAATGCCTCCTTGACAGTCTCAGGCTCGTCTTGTGCAAGGAACGCTTGAGCAAACCCAGTCCAAATGCCCTCCGTGGAATCATACCATTTTGCCCTAGTCCTTGTGCATCCGCTTCTTTGAGGCTACTACTGTTGAGGTTGCTACTGTTGCTTCCGCTGCTGCTGTTTCCCTCTTACGCTGCCACTCGCACCGCTTGCCTGCTCCTCCTCTCTTGGGGACTGTGGAGATACGGGCTCACTCCCTGCCTCCTCACTCAGCTCGAATGCTGCCGGCGCTACGGACTCATTTTCCGACTCGGCTGAATGCATGTCAGCCGCTCCTCCATCCCCCGGATGGTCCTCGCTGCTTGGAGCTGCTCGAAAATCACCCTCTTTTGCGTCCTCTTGTGTCTCCCCCTCGACGAGTGGCAGCCTCTCCCCCTGTTGGAGAGACCCAAATCCTTGTCCGTCCAACAACTTTCCTCGTCGAACGTGACATCATGACTCTTCATGATCTGATGCCTCCGGGGGTCAAAGAGCCAGTGCACCTTGCTCCCGCTCTTGTACCCGACAAAGATGCACCAGCAAGTCCACGGGTCCAGCTTGCCCTGCCCCTCTTGCGCCTGCAATTTTCTTTACTTAGAATTCAATGCGTGCATCAACACATGCATTTGAAGCCAGAATGATGATGTAATCATCGCCTCGACTGGTGGCTCCCATAACATCACCTCCCCCACCCCTCCGAGGGCGCACCGTCCTGGTGCACTCCTGCTACGCTTGGAAGACCGTATTCATAGCACCGTCCCTGTGGAAGTCAGCTTCGGGGATGCACCAGTTGTGCTCAAGCCCATAGCCAATTCATTGCACCCGGTACTGCCATCCATTGCTGTGATGATGGTGCCCGAGAATCTTCTCCACCACGTACTCTTCCTCACCCTCCACCAAGACCTGTGGAGGAGGGGCCTGTCCCCGTGCTACAAATTGTGCATCCGGCTCCTTGTAGCTTTTGAGGAGAGAGGTGTGGAACACGGGATGGATCCCGTAGTGGTCCGGCAGATCCAACTCGTGGCTCACCGCGGACCGCTTCTCCTTGACCGGAAAAGGGCCCACCAACCAAGGCTAGAGCTTGTCGCTGCCCACCCCCGCCAGCTGCTGGTTTCGCGAGCTCAGCATCACCTTTTGTCCCACTGAGAACTCCTCGGCTGTCAGGTGCTTTTCTGCTTGCCGCTTGATCTGCTGCTGTACCTTGCGCAGCGCATCTCGTATGCCGCGCCACACCTCCGTGTAGTCACTAGCAAATTGTTGCACCGTGGGTAGGTCCGATCTTGTCTCCATGTCCGAGGGACATGCAGGCTGTATCCCATGTACCACCTCAGAGGGAGACCGTCTTGTCGAGGTATGCACTGCTGGGTTGTAGGCAAACTCAGCCCCCAGGAGCTTGCATTCCCATCCTTCACCTTCTGCGCCAAGATCCCTTGCAACAGCTGCTCCATGGTCTGGTTGGTGTGTTCAGTTTGGCCATCCGTTTGGGGATGGTAGGCCGATGAAAGAGCCACACGGGTGCACAGCTTCTTGGAGATTTCCTCCCAAAACCGGGAGGTGAAGGACGGGTCGCGGTCCGAGACCATGCACTTCGGCACCCTCTGAAGCTTGATGACGTGTTGCAAGAGTTGAGCCGTGTCGACAGCCGTGACCTTCTCCGCGCATGGAATGAGGTGCGTAATTTTGCTGAACCGGTCCACCACCACCAGTACCATGGTGTTGCCCGTTGTGCCTCGTGGAAGACCCCCCACAAAGTCCAGTGAGATGTCCGTCCACGGGCGCTCTAGCATTGGTAGCGGTTGCAGCTCTCCTGGTGCCCGTGTCCTTCGTGGCTTGATTCTTTGGCACGTGTCACAGCTGCTCATGTACTGCTTGCAATCTGCTCCCATCGTCGCGTACCAATATTAATGTGCAAGCATCTTGAGGGTATCATCGTGGCTGAAATGACCACTGTAGTGTGAGTCATGCGCTTCCTCCAACAACGCCTGTTGCAATGATGCACTCCGCGACACCACCATCTGCTTCCCCTTCTCACGCCACCAAAACTGGCCATCCCACTTGCACCCCTTCACCGTACTCCCGGCAAAGTCCTCTTCCTCCACGTACCCGTGAGTAAACCGGCTATAGATGATTAGAGATCCCGCCTGCACCGTGATTGCATGCACATCCAAGTCCGGTCGACGCAAAAGCATGTCCTTCAGTTGATCCTCCTTGATTTTTACTTGATCTCGTAGTCGAAGCTGCCCTCCAGCAGCTCCATCCACCGTGCTTGACAATGACTCAGGTTTGGCTGCGACGTGAGGTACTTGAGCACGTAGTGGTACGTGTGCACCACACACCGCCACACCTAAAGGTAATACCTCCATTTCTTGCAGGCCTGGACCACTGCGAGCATCTCCTTCATGTGGATTGGGTAGTTGATATTAGCTCCTTTGAGCTTCTTGGAGTAGTACGCAATGGGCTGCAACCCCTTCCCTTGGTCCTACATCGGCACCCCGCTAATTGCATAGTCGCTTGCATTCTTCACCAACACATACTCCTTGCTCGTGTCTGGGTGCACCAACACCGATGCTTCACACATGGCAGCCTTCATTGCTCCAAAGGCTTGCCCCTCCTTTGCTCCCCACTCCCATTGGCACCCCTGCTTGAGCATGTATGTCAAGGGTGCTCCCATTGTCGTGTGCCCCCGGATAAACCTCCAGTAGTAGTTCGTAAAACCCAAAAAAACCTGGATATCACGCACTCATGCCTGCTCTGGCCACTCCTTCACTGCTTCCACCTTTCTTGGGTCCATGCGGATCCCCTTCCCGTTGACATTGTGCGCGAGGAACTCCACCTCTTGCTTGGAGAATTCACACTTGCTGATCTTGGCAAACAGCTGCTCCCTTCTCAGCACCTCCATCATCGTGCGCATGTGCTTTTGGCGCTCCTCCACTGTCCGCGAGTATACAAGGATGTCGTTGAGGAAGATGACCATGACCTTGTCCAAGTAGAGGTGGAATACCCAGTTCATCAGTGCCATGAACATAGCTAGAGCATTTGTTAGCCCAAAACACATCAGGAGATACTCAAAGTGTCCATAGCACGTCTCGAAAGCGGTTTTTCCCACATCCTCCTCCGCAATGCGGATTTGGTGATACCTTGACCTCAGGTCCAGTTTGCTGAAGACACATGCGCCTCGCAGCTAGTTGAACAGATCCTCGGCCCTTGTCAACAGGTAGCGATTCTTCACCGTGATGTTGTTGAGCGCCCGGAAGTCGACGCACATCCGTAGCTCTCCTGCCTTCTTCTTGACAAACAGCACCGGCGCCAAGTATGGAGACTCCGACGGCTGAATAAAGCCCTTGTCCACCAACTCCCCCAACTACTTCTTGAGCTTTACAAGCTCCGCGTTGCTCATGCGGTCATATGACCACATCGTTGGTAATGATCCTTGCGCCACCTTGATCTTGTAGTCGATGTTGAGCTCTGGTGGCAGCCCCTTTGGCAGCTCTTCCGGGAAAACATCCCCGAACTCCGTGAGCACCTCACCAACACCGGGAGGCAATTCTGGAGCTCCCTCGCCTTCCACCGGCTGCCCATCCGCTGCTTCAACCGTTGCAATCTAATGCTCTGCTCCTTGCTGGGGACGCACCCATGCCAAGTAAAACTGGCCACCCTTGCGCTCGCACCATCTGAATTGCTGCAAGTTGATGACGCGCAGCTGCTTCCCCACTTCTGCCACTTCTGCCACCTCTGACTCCTTCCCCTCACTTTGCCACAATGGCAAAGTGAGATTTTTCCTGCCTGCCTTAACGACCACCAGGTTGCACCTTCAATCCACCTCCGGATTCCAGGCGTGCAACCAATCCCGGCCAATCAAGCAGTCGTAATCATCCATATGACAAGTGTGGAACTCCATGTAACACACCAACTCACCCATGTGCTTGACGAAAGGCCTGCTGCACTCCACCACTCCGGACGGCGGCCAAGCCTTGGGCGCCTTCCCTGGCTGTTGTGCAAGCCCCGACCTCATCGCCAATTTGTCGTTGAAGAAGCTATGGCTCGCAACGCCGTCCAGCAGACCACGTATCATCCTTTGACCCTTGAAATTCCCCTCTGGAATCTCAAGAACCAGCTCTAGGACAATCTATGGAAACTGCCAGGTCTCACCTCATTCCACAATAGCATTTGAGGCAGCTCTTTAATCGACAAAAGCCTTTCAGGACTGGTGCTGTCCCTTGCAGATGAGATAATCACAGCAGTAGGTCGTCCCCTCCTCACTGATGCTGCCCTTTTCCCTGCTGTGCCTTCCACTTGGGGCAGTCCCTCTTGCGATGACCTTCCTCATCACAAGCCGAGCACTTGCCACTTAGTTCCTGTTGTCCGCCCGAGCCCCACTATCTGGCTTGGATTGCACCCACCTCCATGGGCACAGCCTGATCCGGCTGTTCTACCCGTGGTTGTGTTGCGTAACTACTCTTGTGTGCATTGTATCTTACCGTGTTGATTTGTTCCACCACTAAAACCAGCTCCGCAAAGGTCCACAACCCGAGTACCGCGAGTTCACGTTGGACATGGAGCTTCAGGCCATCATGGTAGCGGTCGTTTGCCTCCGCATCTGAGAGGTCTTCAATCTACGCCGCCAAAGCCATGAAGCGTGTGGTGTAGTCTTGGACAAATCTGCCTTGTTTGATGTGTTTGATCTTGTCACGTGTGACCCGGCTGCTGTTGAGGAGGTCGAAACGCGCCTGGAGCTTTGTCTCAAACTGGTCCCACGTCTCTTGCTTCTCTGTTAATGCCCACGCACTGAGCTGCACTTCCTGCCCCAACGGTAGACTCAACAGTGGCTGAAGCTGTTACCTGGCCCCCAGCCCATTCGGTAACCCAGCAGCATTCTGCGGGCACAATGCCAACCACCACTGTAGCGCCATTCCTCGGAGCCGTGTAGGTGCATACTCCAGTCTCATGGCATGTTTTTCCACAGAAACGTGCAACATCGTGAAGTACAAGATCACTGTGAAGAGCCACTCTTGCGCACTTCCCTTGCCGGTGTAGCACTCCGGCTCTCTCGGCTCAGGCCGCCAAAAGGCAGGTGCGGATGCCAATGCGACACCCCCAAACGCACTACTCCCTTGACCAACGTACCTCGCCTGGTTGGGGCATACAGCTGCTGGTTCTCTTGGTGCAACTCATCAAGAGTACACCAGATCTCCTCCACAAGGTAGGTCTGGTCTTATGCCGCTGCCGCCATGATTCTGATTGTGAAGAAAAAAACTCGAGCTAAACGCAGTTGTGGTAGATCTGTAGCCTCCCTTGGGTCCGTGCAAAGCAAAGAGAACGTCCACGTGCTCTGATACCAAATGTGAGGGGCAAGGCACCCGGCGTGACGGTCACACAGTGAGCCCATGGGATAAACCTCCCAACCCTCAACCCCTTAGTGTGTGGGCCAAGCCTTGAGATGTCGCATAGACCTCTCCTAGCAGCAAGACCGCTCCTAGTGACCGAGGTTCCCGCCGTGCACCTCTCCCGGCAGTGTTTGCACCAAGGTGTGCTGCGGAATACTTGTATGATCGAATGGATGTGTGCAAGGCAATGCTTGGATAAACAAGAGATTTGAACAAGGAATGAATCCTTTAGATTTGATAAATCAGTACAAGGCAATGTACAACGTCTCCGGGTATAATTGGTATGCCTAGAACGGCCCCTACGCTTCCTTATGTACCAGCCCCTATGAGCCAGCTGAGAGCCCCTCGGCGCTTCAAAGTCGTCTATTGAGGTGCAATCACGCAAGTAACACAGGCATCATGTATTACGCGTCACAAGCTTTGTAACCACCAAGAACACCTCAATCCATGGGGAAACGGCTAGGTTATGGCCGTTTGAGTGCCTCACGCGTGAGTGCCGATGGCAGCACCACCAATGGGATCATGGCCATCCAAAGCGCCCTTGCTTGCGAATGCAGCTCCAGCCGCCATCACGAAGCGTCCATGGACCCCAATGAACCTTGACTCATTGGCTAAGCATCCATGCAGGGGCTCTTTGGCTGCAGTGGGCAAGGAAGTCGCTTCACCGTGCTTGAGGTCAAACCGGTAGGTTTCCTATTTTCTGGGGGTGTGCCTCCCACCTTTTCACGGCCGTGCCATTTTCTTCCCTGCACAGAATGACCTGGTTCTTGGGTAGATTTCGTACAGTTTTGTACGCAGAATTCAATGGGAGCATCAAATCATGCATTTAAAGTTAGCATGATGACGTAATTATTCCCCAAACACTTTTGGATGATGACCTCCTTCTTATTGAAGAGCACATTGAGCCCCTTGTTGGTAAGGCGGCTTACGGACAACAGGTTTGCCCCAAAGTTGGGCATGTAGAGCACGTTGTGAATTATGCTTGTGACAGCCTCCCCATCCACATCCACCTCAATGCAAATGTTGCCTTCACTGGCAGCCAAGTCTGTTTTGCCATTGGCCACCATCATGCGCCGTTTTGAGGCGCCATAGGTGACGAATGCCGTCCGCTTGCATTGCATGTGGTGGCCCGAGTAAGAGTCAATCAAAGAGACTCTTGGATCTTTCACGTTGGTGGAATCCTTCACCATCATTGCACGGTCGTCCTTCTTTCCAGCTTTCCTGGGCTGGTCAGACTTCTTGTTTGGACAATTGCGTACGTAGTGGCTTTCCTTTCCACACACATAGCACTCTCCCTTCTTGTCACCTTTCTTGGTGCCCTGCTTGGCACCCTTCCCCTTCTTGCCTCCTCCTCCACCTTGACGGTGGAAGGCATAGGCGGAACTTGATATAGCCCCGCTCTCTTTCCCACCATGCTGCATTCATTCATTACGGACGTACTCAGCCACCTTTGGGTACTTCAGCTCATCAGTGGACCAACTGCCTACGACGGTCGTCATGGGACTCCAACTGTCCAACAAGGCCAGGAGGAGGATCATGGCTTGCAACTGAGGGTCGGCCTTCCGTCCGGTGGCTACGCACTCGACAGTAAGAGACTCTAACTGCTGCTGGATCTCCATGATGACATCGCCTTCGTTTGCCCGGAGGGTGACGAGCCTCTTCAAGACAAAGAGCTATTTACCAAGGTTGCTGGACTGGTCAATAGTGCAGAGCTCCTTCCAGGCCTCCACGACCTCCGTGAATCCTTGAATCAATGCACGTTGCGTCGGAGCTAGCTCTAACACCAACAAAGCAAGCGCCTTCTTGTTGCGCTTCTTGTCCTCCGGTTTCGAGGGATTTTTCTTCACCCTTGACCAGCTTAAGCAGGCCCTTGTCATCCAGGTAGACCTCAAAATGCCACCTCCACAAGGGGAAGCCATTCCCGTCGAACTTCGTAACAACGCCGATGCTCTCTTGCTCGGTCGTTTTCATGGCGCGGGATGGTAGCGTGAAACTTGTAGAGCTTGAGTCCTTCGAGGCAAGTGGGTCCATAACCCTTTGTTGGCACTAGTGGGTGGAGGTAACCTCAAAGATGCTTAGCTCCCACTGATGCACGCTACCAGTGTTTTGGGCAGCCAATGGACACCAATGGTGAAGAGTGTGGAGCACAAGGATCACGGATGTGAGTGGGCAGAACACATTGCATGCAGTGGACCTGAAATGAAACACGTTTTTGCCACTATCATAGTAACTTTACATCAGATCCTGATAGCCTGTGATCTAAAATTTCCAACCCATCCAAGCACGTCCAAATCAGAGCAGTAGAGCCCTTGCTACGGCCGTCAAAGTACCCCTTGGTGGGGCCGTCCACCTTGCCTTTCACACTAGGCAACGGGAGGCGCTTCGACCATGACCCATCGGAGCGTCTTTCCTCACGCAGAAGTCAAGGAGGAGGTCATCCTGGTCAAGGAGGTCCTTTCGGTCACTTCATTCACGTCCCTGGTGCATTTGGAACTCGTTGGAGACGAACTCGAATCACTGGTGGTGGATTGTCCCCCCACTCATGGCGGGTACCAGATTCCACCAGCCCAACACCCGAACTTTGGGCTAGGCTAACTCTCTAAATACTCACTCAAATTGAGTGATTCAAAGCTCGATCTTGGATGGACAAATCAAAGGAATCCACATCTAAAGCCAGATAAGTTGTTCCACTCTTCCATGGCAAGGGGCATACCATGTCAATAAGAGGGACAGAGAGAGAGTGTGTGTGTGTGTGAGAGTGAGAAAAAGAGAGAGGGGGAGAGAGAGAGAGAGAGAGAGAGAGGGGGG